>JBBMOL010001257.1:0-44052 GCA_037954665.1 Laguncularia racemosa | reverse complement strand
TTTTTTCCCAAACCCCCCCTTTTTCCCCCAGGTCAAATCCCGGGGGAAATTTGAAAAAAAAAAAAAAAAAAGGGAATGTAAAAGGGGGGCACCCGGGGGGGAAAAAAAAAAAATTAAATTATAAAAAAACCCCCCAAAAAAAAAACCCCAAAAAAACCTTTTAAGGGGGAGTCCCTTATTTTAAAACCCGGGTTTTCCCAGGGGAAAAAAAAGAAATTTTTTTTTTAGACCCTGGGTTTTTTTTTAAAAAATCCCCTTTTTTTTTTTATTGTTTTTTTTAAAAATACCATTTTTAAAATTTTATAAAATCAAAAAATTTTTTTTTGGAAAATACTTTTTTATCTAATTTTTTTAAAAAATTTAAAGGGGGGGGGGTTTGGGTTTTTTTTTAGGGGGGGAAAATTTCCCCGTTTTAAAATTAAAAATTTTTTACAATTCTTTAAAAAAAGTTTTTGATTTTTTTTTGGCCGGGAAAAAAAAAAAAAAAAAAAAAAATATTTTTTTTTTTTTTTGGGGGTTTTTTTTTTTTGGGGGGTGGTTTTTTTTTACAAAATTTTTTTTAAAAACCCCCTTTTTTTTAAAATTTTTTTTTTTGGGCTTTTTTATTGGAAGAACCAAAAAAAAAAAAAAAAAATAAAAAAAAAAAATTTTTGTGTTTTTTTTAAAAAAAAAAAAAAAATGGGGGGTTTTTTTTGGGGGGAAAAAAAAAAAAGGGGGGGCAAAAAAAAAAATTCTTAAAAAAATTGGGGGGGGGAAACCCCCTGGGGGGCCCAAATTTTTAAAAGGGGGGGGAAATTTTAGGGGCCAAGCTTTTTTTTTTAGCGCGTTTGTTTTGGGGTAAAAAAAATTGTAGGGGTTTTTAAAAAAATCCTTTTTCTTCCCCCCTTTTACCTATTACTTTCTTTTTTTGGAAGTTTTTTAAAAAAGGGGAAAAAAATTGGGAAAAAAGGGGTTTTTTCCCAAAATTGGGGGGGGGTTTTTTTTAAAAAAATTTTTTTGGGGGGATTGTATTGGGGTTTTTTAAAAAAAAAAAAAAATTTATTTTTTAACGGGGTTTTTTTTTGGGGGAAAAAGGGGGAAAAAACCCGCCTTTTTTTTTCCCCTTTTTGGGTTGGGGGTAAAGGGGGGGGTTCCCCAAAAAAAAAAACCCGATTTTTTTGGGGGTTTTTTAAAAAACCCTACAGGGGGGGGGTTATTGGGGTTTTTTGGGTTTTAAAAAAAAAAACCCAAAAAAAATTTTTTCCCCCGGGGTTTTTTCCCAAGATAAATTGGGAACCCCTTTAAAACGGGGGAAAATTTTTTAAAAACCCCCTGGGGAAATGAAAAAAGAGGAGGTCAATCAAAAAAAACAAAAAAAAAAAAAGATGTTATTATTAAATCAAAAAAGGGGTTTCCAATTGAATAAACCACGTCTGTATTGTCTTTAAAAATATTGGCAGTTTTACCAAAAAAATAAATCCAGCCTTTAAAAGTAATAGGGAAAAATTTTAGGGGGCACCTTTAAGGGGGGGGGGACAAATTTCCAAAAATAGGAAAAAAACCTTCCAATCATATTTTCAATTTGTTTTTGTTTTTGAAAGGGAAATAAAGGAGGGGGGTAATATCTATCCCTAAAAATATTAAATTCTTTGCATATGCCCATGGTGAATCTCAATGACTACTAATTGGAAATTGATTTGGGGGTTAAAGGGGAAACTTTTAAGAAATATAGGGGAAAATTTTACCAAAAAAAGAAAAATTTTTTTTATTGGAGGGTTGTTGTTCATTTCAATTAAAATTTTAAAAAAAAATAAAAAGGGGTTCTTATCTTGGTCAGGGAAACCAATAAAAATAGAGTGAGGGTTTATTCTTTTTAAAAAAACGCTGCTAGTAGAAAAACCGGAAAAATTAAAAAACTAGGTTTTTATAAGTTTAAAGCATAAAAAAGATGAAGGAGGCTAAAA
The DNA here is from genome assembly GCA_037954665.1 of Laguncularia racemosa. Lineage (NCBI taxonomy): Eukaryota > Viridiplantae > Streptophyta > Magnoliopsida > Myrtales > Combretaceae > Laguncularia > Laguncularia racemosa. The sequence continues at coordinate 42,109 of JBBMOL010001257.1, read as the reverse complement.
TTGTGCAAAAATAATTTTTTTTCTGGTCCCTACAATTGTTTTCTTTAAAAAGGCACTTCCCTTAAGTTTCAAGTTTTTGAAATAAAGGGGGAATATATTGAAGAATAAAGGCAAAAAAAAATAACATTTTGAAATGGAAAGTAGAAAAGGGTTTTTAAAATTTTTAGTTGTGTTTAATTCATCTCAATTTTCATTACATTTATAAGGCGGTAATTAAACAAAAAAGAAAGGAGTTAAAGGGAGATAGAAAAAAAAAAAAAATCAATTAATTCAATTGTGTAATCCTTCTACCCACATTTTTTCCCGTTGATTCCGAAATCAAAGGGAAATTTTCATATTATAAAAACCTTCTTGATTAAAAAAATAACTAATATTAAAATAAATAATTTAAACTCACTGTAAGAATAAAACCTTTTTTCGAATATTTCTATTTTTTATTCCTTGTTTTTTTTTTCTTCTTTTATTCAAAACTTTACTTATCTAATTCTTTTTTACTTTTATCCTTAACCTTCTTTACTCTTTCGAAATTAAAAAAAAAAAAAAAATTTTCCTCTTAAAAAATTGGGAAAATGCAAAAAAAAAAAAAAAAAAAAAAAAAAAAAAATGAATTTCCACCAAAAAAAAAAAAACCTTTTCTAAAAGCTATGAAAAAAAGGGAGATTTTATTTTCAAATTTTTGGGCATCGAAGTGGAAAAAAAAATATTGATTTAATTTTTCCCTTTCATGGAATTTATTTAGGAAAAAAAAACCGTTTTTAAAATTTTCAAAAACTCATCTTTTTTAAAACCTAATTTTTTTCATTTTTTTTAGGTTCTTGGAAAGCCCAATTTTTTTTAATAGAAGGAGAAAGAAAAAACCATTTTTATTTTACTACTTACTAACAGGAAAAAATTTTTGATATTGAATAGTACATTTTGCAATGGATTTCTATAATCGCCAGGAAAGGCCGGGAAAAAAAGGAATAAAAGGGGGGAAATTATCTAGTACCTTTTTTATTTTTCAATACTGAATTTCAAATTTGCGTTTGCTGTGTTCAGGAAAGAAAGGGATAAGCTATAACTGATTTCGGTTTTTATTTTTTTATCCGAAAAAAAAAAAAAACACCCTTTGGTTTACAAATTTTTGAACGATTCTCTCACAAAGGATTGGAACTTAAAGTTGGAATTTTTCCCAATTTACTTGATATCATCTTTTTAGGGGAACTCCGATTCCCCCTTTAAAACTTGTAAAAAGGGAAATATGGTGGGAGCTCAGGCATGGTTCTGGGGAAGACCCACAGGAGGAAACGGGTTTTTTCTTTTTGCTGATATTTATTTACCAGTATTTTTCGGATACTGGGTATTTTCCATTTAGGCAATTTTTAACTATTAACCCTTCCCTATTCATTGGCGGGTTGGTTTATTTCGTCAAGGCCCAGGGGTTTAGCTTTTTTTCGATTTGGGTTTTGGGGGAAAAAATATAAGCCCCTCGTCCCCAAAATAAAAAAAAAAACGGAATATTTTAACCGAAGGCGGAACAAGGGAATTTTCCATTAATAAAAAAACTGGCCGTTTTTGGGGGTGGGGGGGCTTTTTGGAAAAAAAAAACAAAAAAAAACTCGATGGAATTTAGTAAGGGATCTTTTTTTAGGGGAGGGAAAAAAAAAATGGGGGGGGACCATAGATCGAAAAAATAAAACCTATTCCAAATTTTTTTTTTTTACCAGTGGCGATGGGTTTGGGTATTTTCATGGGGACTAGCGCTTGTAACCTAACCGTTTCTTTTTTTGGGGGGTTCAAAATAATTCCCCAGCAATATTTTGCAGTTCTTTTTTCAATCCCAAAAACGATAAAAACCTAATACAAAAATTTTATAGAAAGCTTACGGGGAACCACAATTAAATCAAAACCCGAATGGAAAAAAACAAAAAATGTTGAATTGAAATTTCGTTACCAGTCTTTAATTGGGGGGGTTTAATTTAACTCATTTTTTTTGTTACTTGTGTTTTTTTATTTTTCCAATTTTTATTTTCTTTCAAATTAAGAGGGGGAAGGAAGAGGGGGGGGGACTATTTTTAAAAATTAACTAAAATATAAAAAATAACTAAAAATAAAATTAAATTTTATTATCCCATTCGGAAAGGAATTCCCAAACATTCTCATAATTATTTAATTGATTGGGAGGGGGGACTGTTTTTATGTTCTTAGCAATTGAACAATTGATTGAAAATTGGTGGGAGGGAAGGCGGAAATAAATGGGGGCGAATTACTACTGGGAAGGGGGTTTCCTCTTTGGGGGGAATTAAATAGGTACTGGTTAAAAAAAAAAACTGGTTTTATTCCTTGTTGATTGGTTTTTAATAAGGTTTATTTTTTTTATTTTATGGTTTCCATTTTACTCGGGGTTGGGTTTTTTCATCTCTCTAAATAGGTCTATCTTAAATAAAATTCAGATGAAAAAAGAAAAAAAAAATATAAGTTGGGAGATATGGAAAAAGGCTTAAGGGTTAAAAAAAACGCAGGGGCTACCCCCGCCGGTTTTCTTAAGCTTTTTTTCATTTAATTAAATATTTTTTTATTTTCTAAATGATAAATAAAAAAAAAATTGATCACTCTTGGCTCGGATTGGTTTTAAAAAAAAAAAAAATTTATTTTATTTTTTTTTATGATAAGGAGTTTTTGATAAAAATTTCATTATTAATTTAAATAATTTTAAATTTTAAAGGGGAAAAAACATTTTCTTTCTTTAAACTCGATGATTAGTAATCTTATTCGATAACTTTTTCCAAGTTAGAAGGAAGGGAAGGGGAAATTCGTTTCGATTTCGTTTTCCTTGAATGGACCCAAATTAATTTATACTTATATACTTCTTTTTTCGATTCCGATTATTATTATCAAAAAATTCTTTCTAATAGGGGGGACCCTTATTCTATCTATTTAGCATTTCATTCAAAAGTTTGAAAAATTGAAAAAAATTTCATTTGGAAATTAAGTTTTCTATTTTTTCTTCAATAAATTGATTTTTTAATCTAATTTTTTTTTTTTTTTGGTTTTTGTTCACTACTTTTTTTTATATATATATAATGTCAAAAAAAATAGAAAAATAAAGGGGACTCTAAAAAAAAAGGGGGGGGAAAAAAAAACTTTAAAAATAAAAAAAAAAAAAAAAAAATCGAAAACTAAAGAAAATTTTGTTAATCTTTGGGACGAAAAGGGGACGAAATGGAGAATCCCAAAAAACCATTTAATTTATGTCGGGGGGACACACAAGAAAAAGGGGAAAATTTTTCCACATTTTCCTTTTTCTTTGTTGGTTCGGAAGGGGACTAAGGGAGGGGGACGAAAGTATACTTTGCTTTAGGAATTTTCTTCCAGCTCCTTCTTTCTTATGTTTTTGTATTATTCTATAAAAAAATTCAAAAAAAATTTGGGAGGGACCAATAAGCGGGAACATTAGTCCACGTCACCGGCTTACTCCAAAAATTTGCCAAGAAGGGAAATTTTTGATTTCTTTTTTATGGAAACTTTAAAAAAAATTTAATTATTGATTAAAAATTTTTCGAAATTCTAGAAAAAATTTTCATTTTCGGACAAAAAACTGAAACCTTTCTCAAAAAACTGTTTTTTTTTCTTAAGAAACCCAAAAAAAAAAAATTTGTTGCCGATAAAAGATAAAAAAAACAGGGATGCAAAGAAGAAATTAAAAAAAAGGTCCTTGGAAAAATTACATACGTAATGGGATCTTGGAAAAAGTACTATTTTCTGCATCCCCTTGGACCAAAAAAACCCCACCCAACATTAGGGGATTACTCGTTTTAAATGGGCTGATCAAGTTTGATTAAGATTTTCGGCCCTCTGAAAAAACAAAAGGGGAAAGTTTCTGGTCCTTCGGGGGGGATAATAATTCTAAACCCACTTTGGGGAACGTTCCATTCCGGGGAACGGCAATCCGTTATGGTTATTTTCGTAACCCTTCCTTTTTTCTCTTTTTCGTATGATTTTTATCTTTTATTTATACCAGCCGCTGTAGCGTTTTTATTATAAAACTGTATTGTTACTCTTTGCTTGCTCCCCGTCGGGGAATTTAAAATCTGGACCCCTTTCCTCTGTTTCCCACCTACAATTTATTATGGGGAATAATTTTAGAGAAGTGAAACCTCTTTATTAGTTTAGGCAGGGGTTCCGGGGGAGAGGGAGGGGAATAGGGGGGAAAAGGGTTAAATTTCACTATAAATTTTCTGGACCCGGAATAAACAGGGGACCTTTAAAAAAAAAAAGGGAAATTTATTTTTTTTTTTTAGTGGGGGCCGTTTTGCTTTTGAAAAAAGGGGGGACGGATTGGGGGGCCTTATCTTTTCTTTTCATTTTTTCGGGGGCGAAAATACGATTCGGGGGGGGGGCTATTTTCAAAAACCCCTTCGGGGTTTAAATAAAAACAACAGCTCCCCAACGTTCCAAAAACCCCCCTTTTTTTACCATTAGCAAGAAAACTTGTTTTTTACTTGCAATATCATTAAAAGGAATTTCGAAAAACAAAAAACTGCTTCAAAATTACCAGTATTCAGGGAAAGTTAACCGCTTGGTGGGAAAACCCCTCAATATTCCCACGGGCTTATTAGCTTTAAAATGGGCAAAAAATTTAGGCCAACATACAATTACAGTTTTTCCGGTTTCGGTTCGCTTTCTTTCGTGGGATTTTCCATAAAAAAACCCTTGCTGTTGCAAAAAAATGGGATATTGCATTTTGAAATGGGATGTTCCGAGGTTTATGGATATTTAATTATATCAAATCAAGGCGATTAACGGGAAAAATAGGATCGAGTTAATATCTCTTTCTTTATCAAAAAAAAAAAAGGTTATTTTTTTAGTTTGCATGGTCCAATTTTCATTTGATTCCAAAAAAATTTTTTTTTACAAATAAAAAATTAGGGTTTAGGTCGCTTTTGTTATCGTTTTCCCCTATTCCAACAATTCTTGCTTAATTTTACTGAAAAATTAAATTTTTTTACTGGGAATATAGGGGAAGTAGGGGGGGAAAAATCCCCCGTAGGGGATCGAAAGGAGTGGGAGTTAAAGTTACGTCTTTTTTTAAAATGCTTTGCTTATGTACAAAAAAAAAAAATATTCAGTTTTAAGGATTCAGTCATTTCATTGAATGATTAAATCACTACAAAGTGATGGGGCGATAACCACGATTTAAAAAATAAACGAAAAGATATCCAATATTTTTTAAAAAAAAATTGTATCTAGAATGGAACTGGGAAAAAAGTGGGAAAAAAAACAAAGGACCCAGATATTAATTTTGATCATTATTGAGCAAAATCCAAAAATCTTTGTAGACATAAGCCCAAATTCATTAGTTTTCCCCAAAACCATGGGGGTGAATAGGAAAATTCCGATTAAACATAAAAATCAGTTAATAAAAAAAGAATAGAAAAAAAAAGCTTTTATATTTGTGGTCAACTTAAAAATTTATTATAGGGAATTTCTTGAACCCAAGGAGTTTCAGAAATTTAAAACAAAGTTTTCTTTTCATTTAGCCAGAATAGAAATAAAACCACTTAAAATAAAAATGAAAAAAAACAATTTATTTATTTTGGTCGATTAAGTGGCAAAAACCGTATTGAATATTGCTCCTCCCATTGTTGTGTTATTTTTGATTTTCAATTGGGATCGTTTTCTTCTTTATGGATTTTCCTAGGGACGAAAAAGAAGGTTTGTAAGATGTGTTTTCGGGGGTATTTCTTTTATTTTCATTTTCGGTTCCAAACAGTTAAAAAGGAGTTTTTCTTTCTAAAAACTTATTTTGAATTTTTTTCTAGGGAAAATCTTTTCTTTTTTTTGAATTATTCAGTCAAAAAAAAGGTTTTCGGATTTTGTCTTTAATATTTCCACCCAAATTTAGTTAATTCCCAAGATTCGGGGACTTTTTATTAAAAATAATAGAGAGAATTTCCCACCCAGGGGCAAAAAAAATTACTATAGATGTAAAAGATATAGAAAAAAGGAAAGGAAAAAATGATTTTTTCTTTTTTTTTGCCATTTTTTTTTCACCTGTTGAATTGGAAAAAACTGTTAAACGAAAAAAAAAAAAAAACACCTCATTTCGTCGAAAATCTATGTGATCGGAATATTTTTCTATTCAAACCATAAGTTTTCTTTTTCCAAGGGGAATTGAAAAAAACCTATGGAATCTTTATTCCCCTATTTTTTTTTTTTTTTGTGGATTTCAGTGGTTAGGGGCCTAGGCCTTGGGAAATCTCGAAAAGAATACAGAAAATAGAATGGAGAAGCCCACTTTGTTTTTGAATTCGAAATGAAAGAAAATAAAAATAATAAAAAAAAAAAAATCTTTGTTTCCAGGATACTTCAATTGATCAAATTCGAAAGTTCTCTTTTGGATTAAATTCTCTGAAAAAAGGAAAATTCACTTTCAAATTTTCAAAGTAAATGAAATATTAAATTTTCAAAAAACCAAAAAAGGGGAAACTTTCCCTTTTTTGAAAAAGGTTTCAAAAAAAAAAAAAATTTTCCGGCCCGGGGCTTACACCTTACAGTTCATAGTTTTAGGGAGAAAAAAAAATGGGAGGAGAGGGAATTTTTCTATTTTATGAAAGGAATATTTGTGTTTCCAAAAAAAAATTGAGCGGGCAAAAAAAAAAAAAAAAGGACAAGAAAAAAAAAGGTTATTCCTTAGAAAGGAGAATCCAATTCTTTGATCATTAATAAAAAACCAAAAAAAAAAAAGAAAAGAAAAGGATTAAAAAAAAAAAAAAAAAAAGGGAAAAAGGTGGTCGATTGACAAAAAGAAAAGGAGAGATTAATTTTACAGGATTATTTATCCATCCTGTAATCTTAAAACATATTTTCAATTTCATATTGAAAAAAATAAAAAAAAAAATTGAAAAAAAAAAAAAAAAAGAGAAAATTCCTTTATTTCCAAAAAATCTTTTTTGCTATACGAGGATGGAAAATCTTATTCTTTTTTGGTTTTTGTTTTACTTTGTTTTTTTTTTACTGGAATTTTGGAGGTTGGATGTATTTTCCCATACAAAAAAAATAAAAAAAAAAAAAAAATTTTGTGGGATTAAAAAAATAAAGTTTCGGTTTTTATGGCATGTTTTGTGTTAGGGGGGACGTTTCTATTTTTGGTTTTTGGAAGAAAAACGTACCAAAAAAAAAAAAAAAAAAAACTTAAAAAAAAACTTTTTGAGTTCTTGAATTTTTTTTTCCTTGGCCGCGGGATAAAAATAAAAAAAAGTTATTTCTTTCAGCTTCATTTTCAAAAAATTAAACTTTTCAATTCGGGCACGGCGCAAGAAAATAGGGCTAATTCAGAAAAGCTTTTTTTTGCTCAAATTTTTCTTCGCGGAGGTTCCAAATTTTTCAATCAGTTTACGGCGTCCAAAAAGGGAAATGGGCCCCCCCTTGTTCCTTTTGATTTTTATTTTTAAAAAAAGGACACCGGGGACGAGCATAAAAATTTACCCCCTCTTTTAAAACTTCTTATTCTGAGGGGGGACTGAAAAAAATATCTTTTCATTACGGAGAAATTCGTAGGAGAAAGGATGCGGACGAATTTTTTTTTTCCAGGAAAATTCCCCAAAACGAAAAAAAAAAAATTACAGGGACTATTCCTTTTTTTTTTATCGAAACCGATTTTTCATAGAGCCCACTTACCGGGAACATTTCCCACGAAATTTGTGCCAAACCAAAAATATAGGAAAAAAACTAATTAAAAGAGGACCTGCGAATCCCGTAAAGGGAAAAGGGGGGGGGACATTTCCCCACGAATTTCCCTTGTGGGAAAAAAAAAAAAAAAAAAATTATTTGCTGAAGGGACGGGGGAAACTAAAAAAAGGATTATCAAAAATTTCTTTACCGAGAAAAAACTCGAAAAGGCTCCCACCAAAAACCATTAAAATTTCCTAAATGAAAACCTAAAAAAAAGGGATATTAAAAAGGGCCCCCCAGCAATAAATTAACTATTTTATTTTTCGGGGGAAACCCCCACTATAAAAGTTTCTTATTTCCATATTATGTTTTTTCTGATTCGCCAAAACTCATTACTAGAATTTCCGGTTGCATTTTAATATTGGAATTTGAGAGAAAAAAAAAGTTTCAAATGAATTTGGAACTTTTTTCCCTTTTTTTTATTTTTCCGGGTAAAAAAACTCTTCTCTTCCCAAAACTAGGCGCCTATTTTCTGATTTAAAACCCTTTAGGGAATTAATTATTTTCTAAAATTGGTTAGGGTTCCAAAAAATAAAATTGAATCCCCCTTTATTAGATCTTTCCTATATAGAATATTCTTTTACTTTTACATTATAGATACGTTGACTTTCACATTTTAAGAAAACATTTCGCCTGGATTTTCCGAATCTATTTTTAAAAAACTAAAAAGCTTATATAAGGTTCATTTAACTCAATCTATTTTTACGCATACATAAAAGAGCTTCCTTTTTTTTTTTATGTTCAGTAGGAAAAGCTGCACGTTTATACCATTATTTTCAATTAAAATAGATATTATCTAAAGTCTTGAAAAAAAAAAAAAAAATAGATGAGAATTTTTGGGGGGGACCCATTCCAAAAATCTAAAAAAAATCTTGTTTTTTTTTTTGGAAAAACATTGAAAGAGATAAAAGGAAAAAAGCCATTGCAATTGCCGGAAAAATACTAGGGCCCCCACGAAAAAAGGGCAACAAAAATATTAGGAGGGTAAAGGTTTTAAGTCGTTGGGGAGAGGTTGTTCATTAGAATTTGGGTACCTCGAATTTTAATAATTTTGTACCTGTTTTATAAAAAAAAAAAAAAACATTTAGGGGAAATTCGTATATATAAAAATTATTACTAAAAGTATATCTCTAAGTTGGAGTATATATTTAAATATATTATAAGTGCAAGGGAATGTATTAAATTTTAAATAAATTGCGGGAACTTATTTTTCGTCTTTTTTTCTTTAACATGAAAAGAATATAAAATAATTATTGTATGATAATTTTGTTTGATTAAATTCATTTATTTTATTCTTTTTAATTTTGAATTTTAATTGGAAAAAACTAAAAAAGGAAATTTTATTAAAAAAATTCCTGGAAAGGATTTCGTTAGAATTTAAAAGGGGAATTTCTTGGGGGAGATAGAGTTGAAAAAAAAGATTAACTTCTAATCTCTATTTTGGAAATTTTTCTTATTATTGGAAATTTAAAATATTACAATAGGGGCCTCAAACGCCAGCAAGAAAAGGGATTGAAAATTTTTAAGTTTATTTTCCTTTGGCCTAAATTTGAAATTTTATCAAAAAAAGGAAAGGGGAAATTTTTCTTTTTTTTTATCTTTGTTAATAAGAGGTTTTTTTACTGAAAAGTTAAATTTCGGGAAAAATATCGGTTTATAAAAAAAATAAAAAAAAGGAAAATTTCCCGTTTTATGATTTCTTTAATACAAAATTTTTCAAAAATATTCCAAAATCTTTATTGTCACGAAAAAGGAAAAAAAAAAAAAAAATTTACCATTCCAAAGAGAATGTTGATTTTGATTTTTTTCGGGGAACAAAAAACTAAACTATTTTTTTCGCTTTACTAAAAAAAATCAAAAAATAAAATTTACCTTAAAATTAATTTAATTAAAAATTTTTACTTAAAGGGGGACCCACTTAAATTGAATTTGATAATTTCAAAAGGGAGAAAAAAAAAACAAAAAAAGCCGTGGAAGTTTTAAATTAAAAAACTCACTCAGAAACCAACCCTTTAAAGGGAATTTTACGTGGTTTACGAAATTTTTGGGTCGAAAAAAAAAGCCCTTTTGGGGAAATTAAATTTTCAGGGGGCCGCTTTGTGAAAACACCTTTCCGGTACTGTCTCTTTTTTCCCAAAATGTTTGTTTTCAAATTACTCTTTTTTACCGGCAAAAATGCCAATGTATGCTTTGCATTAGGTTCGGGAAAAAATAATGATTATATCCCCCCCAAATCCAAAAAAAACTAGCCGTCACCCCCACCTGTAGTAGGGAGGAGATGTAAAGGAATTGATACATAGAATATAAACTTTTTTATTTGCTTTTGAATTAAATCATTATTTAAAAGCAGCAAGAAAAAATTTTTTTTGGGCCCATTAGCTCAAAAAAAAAAACCTTTCCTTTCTTGGCCAAAATTAACGTGCCTCCTCCGGGAAAAAGGCCACACAACCTATATAATAAGAGGGGAGTAAAAATTTGATTTGGCAGCCCAAAAACAAACAAAAAAAAACGGCTTTTGATTTTTTTCTTCGGGCCTTACTACGGGATTTTTTTCCCATTTGCTTACCCCCCATTTTAAAAATGAAAAAAAAAATCCATAAAAAAAAACGCCAAATTAGCTTATGGGAAATACCATTTAGACGGGGGACCGGTAACCCTGTTTGAACAGCCTCGGTTAAATCCTGTCTTTTATTTTGATAAAGGAAAATCAATTACGATCTTTATAAAAGGTTTTTTCTTCCTCTGAATGGAAAAATCCAAAATTTTTTTGAAAAAATCCCCAATAGGATTCCAGAGGGAAAACCATTTCTTCATTCCAATAGGGATCCCCAAAGTTTACCTGAAATCAAAATCCGAAAAAGTTCGTTTTGATTTTTCGATTGAAAAAAACTAACTTCATTTTCAAAAAATGATATCCCCACCATTGTTTTTCACCAAATTTATTTTCATTTTTTTGACTTAAAAAAAAAAAAATTTCTTATAATTTTTTTAAAATTCCATAAACCAATTTTTTCCGCATTGAAAAACACCCCACCCAAAAATTGCCTATATTTTTGAGTTAAATCGGAAAATCAAGTAGGAATTTTTCTCTTTTATCGTGGAAAATTCAATTAAGCAATTTCCCCGCTAGTTTTTTTCTTATTTATACTGGGAGGTCCTCCCTTTTGGCATTTTTTACTATTTCCACTTTCCCTACAAAAAATGTAAATAAAACTAGAAATGGAAAAAAAAAACGGGTCCCACTGGGAAATTGGTCCCCAACTAAACCACTTTAAAAAATGGAAAAACCTAAAAAAAAAATTTCTCAATTAAGGATTTTGAGAACGAAAAAAAAAATAAGAGAGTCAAATTTGCCAAGTATTAATTGTGAAAATTAATTTTTCCAAAACTGTATTTTTAGTTCTTCATAAAAAGGGGAAAAGTAATCATAGTGGGGAATTCGTCCTTTCCTTCGGATCCATTTCTTCAAGATTAAAAAAACCATAAATAATTTCCAATAAAAACTAAAAAAAAAAGAAAAAAAAAAAACTTTTTCTAGTTTTCCAACTTGGTAAAGAAGAAGGGGAATTCGTTGGTCAAATCTCAAAAAAAAATTTTGTTTTTTCAATATTATAAAAAAATATAGGGGGAATTAAAAAATATTCCCTATTTACTAATCTCTCTAAAACTAAAAAAAAAGGTTGTCGTCAGAGAATTAAAAAAATTTACGAAATTGTCCCCCGGATGCCCGCCCAAAAGGAAATAAAAAAATAAACCAATTTACTGTAACTAGGGAAACTAATGGAAATTTTTTTTTATTTATTTATTTTACGTATTTTTTTATAAACCGGAATCTTCACTTACGCTGGTTTTTTTTCAATTAGGACAAAGGGGGGGGGGCCCCAAGCCTATCGATTGATTTTTACTTTAGCTCCACACCTGTAATTCCTAAATTTTTATCCTTTAGGACAAAACGTCGAATTGAAAAAACCCAAAAACAATTTTTTTTCATAGAAGGCTTTCTTTTTGCCCCCCCTTTATTTTTTTTTTTTATTTATACATGAAAAAATAACAAAAAGAATGAATAGTCATTTCGGATGAAAAAAAAAAAAAATCATTGGAAAATAATTTTTATTTTTTGCTATCAGGAAAAAAAGCCAAAATAGTTAGGGATTATTAAAACTAATAAAATAAAATAAAAGAAAAAGGAAAATGAGTAATTGAAAAAAAAAAAAAAAATGATTGGGAGTTTGATTCTTCTTTTTGTAAAAAAATTTTTTGTGAAAAATCCCGGAGTAATTACTTCCACTATAAACTATATCCGGAAATTATGGAACATAATTGAAGATGTGTCCGTCATCTTATGTTCATATTTCCGCATCGAAAAAAAAAAAAGAAATATATTTTGTTTCCCCTTTTTATGAAATAGCTTTTTTTCGTAAAAATTCTCGTCCTTATTACTAATAAAGAAATAAAAATTTTTCTATTTACATATAACATATAGGAACATGGGAAAACGAAAAAGGGGACAATATACAGGGATGGGTTTGAAGAGGGTTTGGTTGGAAATTTCATGATCCGAAAAAAAACTAAGAAAGGGGATATTATAAAAAAAGAATTACACCCAAATTCCTAAAAGATATCCCATGGGAAATTTATTTGTGGAATCCCAAGCCAACAAAAAAACACAATAGAAAAGCATTTTTCGTTTGTTTTAGTTTAATTTTTTTTTTTTTATCTTGGGATATCTAGATAAATATGTATGTATTTGGAAAATATTAAAAATATATATATAATAAAATTAGAATCTTTGGGATTTCGGCCTCAAATCCTTTTTAGTAAAAAGATTTGGGGCCCGAGGTTTTAGTATTGAATTTACAAATTCAATTAAAGGAAAGAACGAACGGGGAAATTACTGGGATTTACAAAAGTATCCATTGCTTGGGAATTCCAAAATTTTGATTCTCCTTCCATACTTCACAAGCAGGCGCAGCTAGTTTTCAGGGACTCCATTTTGCCTAGGCCCTCACGGATAAATTTTCATTTACCCTCACGAGCAAGAATTACGTTCCCTCATTACGAAGCTTGTAACACATGCTTCTAAAAGCTACTCGGATTTAGCTTAACGGCCAACCCGGTTGTGGCATTTTTCCCCCAAGGGGGTGTCCTAAAAAGTTTCCTCCCGCCCGAAATTGCCAGTAACGGAAATCATCTCCCAAAGAATTTCCGGTTCAGAAGGCAGGGCCATTATGGCCAAAAAACGTGGAATTACCTCCAGAAAGCCCACGGGCAGAAAAAACACCTTGGTAAAAGGAGGGGAACCCAATCTTGAGTGAAAATTAAAATTAACCGCGGCCTTTCGATCTTTTTTTCAATAAAAAAACAAATTCAATCACGTATTTAAATCAACAAAAAAGCCCAAAAAGGTAAATTTTCTCCTTTTCTCCTTCAAGTTTAAACCTAACTAACGGTTACCAGCCGTGGAAAACATGATCTCCCCCCCAAGAACATTACGTAAGGCTTTTAGCTAGTTACAACGGGAAAAGTGCATTTAACCATTGATTTTTTTTCTGTCTATCAATAAAACTGCATGGGCATTGCCCACGGTGGGATATGAAAGGAAGTAGGGCCATTTATCTCGGCAATAATGAAGCCAAGCTAGTATTTTGCAGTGAAGCCCCCTGTTTAAGTAGGTCATGCATTTACGGATAGGAAAAACTTCCCCAATTCTCTGGGCAAAAATAACAGCCCCTTTTTCAATTCAATTTCTTCACATGTTAACCTGCAGTAGCATTCAAGTTTAATGCCCTTTTGATTTTCACCAGTTTTTCAGCTTGTTGCTTTAAAAAAATTCCTTTCGGCACCCAAAAATAAAAAAAAAACGGTCTTCTCCCAAAACGCATAAAAATGGTTTTGGAGGTTCACGTTTTCTCATTCATCCTTCGTTAAAAATTCAAAGTCCCACCCACGAAGGGGGGACATTTCATAAAAAACTGCTCTAAACCGTAGTTTCTTAGGCGGGATAAAACCCCCAATTTAGGTTTTTTAATAGTTACAATTCCCAATAGGGGGGACGGGGGCCCATTACTTGTTCAATTTTTAATTCTCTTCTCAAAACTTTGGATCCCGTGAGGAGGGGCGCCTTGGAAGGTTTTTTAAATATAGGGCAAATAGGGAAATTCGCAAGATCCTCCAGGACGTTAAGAGCGCCGCAGGGCTTTTGAAACCCAAATTACATTTACCCACCAAATGGGAAGTTAAAAACATATTAGTAAACAGAAAAGAACCTTCTTCAAAAAAAGGTTCTAAGGGGGTAAAGCTTTACATAGCATATTATATTATTTGATTTTTCTTCTCCCAGCCAGAAACAGGGTTTCCGATGTGGTAGCATCTTCCTTTATAAAAACCGGTCCAAGAACTGGATGTAGCCCATTCGGGTCCATTACAGTTTGTCCCATGTCCCCAGTAGAAGAGATTCAGCAGCCCACTGGCAAGCCCCTGCTTTCCCTCTCAGGCGGGAAAAAACTCCAGGGTTTGAGGAGTTTTACTTCCGGAAAATGCTGCCAAGATATTCAGTAATCTTTGGTTTGATTACCTCAGGGAGTATTAATAAAAGGTCAGTTTTTATTAAATTCTTTAAAAACACACCAGCTTTTGAATTCCAAAAACAACTTGCCTTTTAGTCTCTGTTTTTTGTGGGTTGGACAATAAAGTCCCTCCCTTACAAACTCATGAATTAAGGGAAAAATTCTCACAAAAACAAACAAAACAAAGGTTCTTACTCGACAAGAAAATTTCGGGAGTTAATGAAAAGCTTTCACAGAAATTCTTTCCAAAAAAAAAATTTTTTAAAATAAATCTTAAAAAAAAAACTTAAATTCATAATGGTCTTTATTATTAAGACCAATGGTTAATTTGATTCGCCAAATTACAATTCCATTCATTATTGTATACTCTTTTCAATATATATGGGCGCCCAAACCCAAAACTCTTGTTTTTGAAAGGGTTTTTCTAATTCCCCTTACTTTTTTTTTTTGAATCGAAAATATCTAAAATCTTAAATAATAATAGAGAAAATTGACTTCTTGACAGTGAGATTAACGGTTTGTATATGTAAAATTCCCTAGATGTGAAAAAAATGGGAAAAAAAATTTTGTTATCCATTAGATAGAAAAAAAAAAAAAAAAAAAAGGAAAAAGGCTGGGGACATAAATAAATTGGAATCCGCTAAAAAAAAAGGAAAATAAGGGGCCCCCATGGAAGGATAAAAAAATAAATTGAATTGTAAAAAAATTTTAGAGTTTTTAGGTTCGAATTTTTCAATAAAGATAATAATCTATTGTTATTGTTTTTATAAATGAATAGGAACAAAATGAAACGGACTTTTCCTCAAAGCTCAAGATTTTTTTATTCATTTCCCACTTGATAATTTTGAAAAAATGGGGTCGATTTGAAACTTAAAAAAAATTTTACTTGAATAAGTAAAACAAAAAAAAAAATAAAAATGGAAATTTGGATTTTTCAGTTGGGGACGGTTTACCGAAGAAAATTTCGGAGTGTTTAAATTATAACAATTGTTAAAATTAAAAAACATTAATTATTGAAATTTAAAAAACTGATCAACTTGCTATATCGAAACAATTTTTTTTTTGGATTCGAAAAAAAATTTTTTCGTAAAAAGATTTTCAAACATATTTTCACTTTTTATTATTATTATTATGGAGAAAAAATTTCCTACTTACTTTTCGGGTCCCAGAGTTTTCCACACACTTGAAAAAAAAAAAAAAAAAAACCTGGGGACGCAATAGCTCAAAATCATTGGGTCCGGTACTGGATGTAGCTTTTTTCCCCCCGGGCAAGATGCCTAATATTTTATAACGCTCTTGGTAGTTTAAAAGGGTTCGAAGGATTTAACTCTTGGTCAAGGAAAAATTAATTGTAAAACACTGTGAGGTTACAAAACAAATTAATTTAGGAAAAAATAAATTCGAGTTTAGGGGCTGTAAGCTATGGAGTTGCTTACAGATGGGTCTAAATGAGGAGGGGAATCGAAAGTTGATTGATTACGGGGAAGCTTCCTCTAAGTGTTTTCCAGTTCGGCGGAGGCGGACTCTAGGGGGAACGAATTTTTTCAAACGTGGCTTGGGAGAAGCCTATTGATGTTTTTTTAGGGAACCTGTTAGATACTCGTAACAAAACATTCTTCCTTATTCATAGATCTGCGGCCCCCCTCTTTTATACAGTTTAGATACAAAAATTATCTATTTTTGAAAAAACAGGGGAATTTAAAAGTAGTAGATCTTTTAGGGCCCCTTTATCCCGCCGTGGCGGAAAAAAAAATAGGGGACTATTTCGGGGGGGGGCTGGGAGTGGGTAAAAAAAAACAGTTTACTTATTATGGGAAATTTGGATCAAAAACAAACATTGCTAAAAGCTCATGGGGGGGGGCGTATCCGTATTTTGGGCGGGAGTAGGTGAAAACGTTACTCGTGAAAGGAAAAATGATTCTTTACATGGAAAATGAAGGGAAATCCGGGAGTAAAAAATAATGAAAAAAAAAATTATTTGCAGAATCAAAAAAGTAAGCCTCTTAGTCTTAACGGTCAGATTGAAATGAAAACCTCCCGGAAAGGGTTCGTATGAGAGGTTTGGTTTGGGACTTGGCCCTAAAAACTTATGGCAGGAAAATTTTTCCGAGATGTTATAATGAAACAAAGGGACGTACTTCTATTTATCGGGACAATATTCTTTTTCCGTTTTCGGTCCAAAGCAGGAATCTGAAAAGTATCCCGCCCTTATTTGGGTAGGAATTGGCCTTTCCGCTGTGGGGTTTATCAAAACCCAACCCCTTAGTTACCGGAAAATGGGGATCTTTTACAAGAAAAAAAGAATTACTTTCTTACCAAAGAAGGAGGATCCATAAAAACTTCTATTTCAAAGGCAGTTTTATGTTACCTGCAGGACGATTTGGGGGAACCGATTTCCTGCCGGCCTGCTTAACGGGAACATTTTTGCCCATTTTAGGGACGGGGAACGGGACCGTTAACTATCAAAGGGAGGATTAAGCTGCAAAAAAGGTAAATCTATCCAAGCAGGTCGATCCTTTAGATTTCAAACGTTCAAACTATGCTCCAAACCCTTCGAATCGTTGGTGAGGAAAAAACAATTATGGAAAAACTGCGCAAAAGGGTTAAAGCCAAAAAACTTTTACAAAAACGTTTACAAAAAGGAAAACTTCAGGGGACAATTATTAGCTTATTCCTGGGGGTTTGGATGGAATTATTCCGAAAGAGGGAATCGCTTAAAAACCGTAGCAAAGAGCACGAAAAAAAAATTGGGAGCGTTTTCTTATCACAAAACCCTTTTTTTTCGTAGCAGAAAAAAAGTATTTTAACCGGTTCCCCTGGGGAAAATATATGGTCGGGCCCTAGCAAGAAAAAAACAATTAAGGGAGGGGTTTAAAAAATTGATCCTTTTCCGGAGGAAATTAGATTAGATAGTCTTTTCCTGAAAACAAAGGCCTTTTTTTTTGGTAGGTAAAACATCGATTGAAAGCTACTGCGAAAAGGGCTTACGAAAACTTAGAAAATGGAGAGTAAAAATTGAAGAAAAAAAATGGAAAACCTTAAAAATCTTTGTGTTTTACTTAAACTCCTAAAATCGAAATTGTTTTGGGATTTCAGGAAAAGTGAGAAGGGAAAATTCGTTTTTTATTACTAATAGCGGGGACAAAAAATTGGCGTATTAGGCCAAAATCACCGCGCCCATTGCCCACAGCTGTAAGATTATTAGGTATATATTGAGAGGGAATTACGCCTTTAAACGGGACCAATGGCTAAACGATGGCTCTGATGGGCGGGTTTTTTGCTAGGAAATAGGCAAATAATGAGAATCCACTATTTTTAGTTAAAAATGACGCAGAAAAAAAAGGGTAAGTGGACAATCGATCCACAAGAAAGCTCAGGGAAAAAAACTCTTGGAAAACTAGCGGAAGCTAAACTTAAGGAAAAGCGGGGAAGGGAAAAGAGGGGACAAAAAAACAATTGAGGGCAAAATTCTAGCTCTCAGGGACGGAAGCTAGGGGACCACGAGTCGAAAGCTCTCAAAAACCCCGATTTCTCAAAAAACTAATTGGTGGGGGTTTGCGTCTGAAATAATTAAAAAAAGGAAAAACTTTCTGTATAAAAAACAGAGGGTTTCTGTTTTATACACCTTTTTTTTTTTTTTTCCGATTGAATACAATCAAAAAAAAAAAAAAAAAAAAGCAAGTGGGAAATCGGGATGGATTTCTTATGCAAATGAAAAAAAAAATATTCAATTTTTGAATTGGAATAATAGAAAATAGAAATAGGATGGAAAAATCAATAAAAAAGGAAGGGGGGTCCAGGAAAAGGACTTATTTAGATACCAGAAGTCATGGTAATCTAATAAGTTTCTACCTACTATTTGGATTTTGAAAAACCAATGGGACTCCCTGCCGTATGAAAAAGGCAAATACTCTAAAACCCACTGAGTTAAAGTAGGTCATTTCATCATCACCAAAAGAGATACAAGGAGGAAACCTCGAAAAACTCATTCCCATCGATGGGATTTAATAAAATCCAATATTTTCCTTCTAAAGCAATACCAAAATCAAAAGAGAGATGTATGTTTGAAATCATTGTTACTATATTTATCTTGGACAAGAAAAATTATCTACATAAATTGATTTATTGTATAAAAAAAAAAAACCACAAGGGGCTATAGCTCAAGCTGGTTAAGGAGCACCTCGGTTTACAACGTTGCGCCAAATGTTTTTTCAGAGGAAGTTTTCAATCCAACATCATGTAAAATCAAAAAAGGAATTTTTTTTCTTATTGAAAAAATAATGGATGTTCTTTACTCCATTAATTGTTTTAGGGAAAACAAAAAAACAAGAGGAAAAACAATAAGCCTTGAATCTGAATAAGGGGGTTTCTCGGTCCGATTTCGGGGTTAACCTGTTTTTAAGCTTCAAATAGAAAAACCCCTTCTTGATTTGAAGATATTTGGATAAGGTAAAATACCCCAGTCTACTCAATGCTAGACAATAATGGAGTATTAAAGGGACCTCAAAAAAAAATTTCTCCTTTTTCGCCCTATGAAAACTTTAAAGGTGTATGAAGTTTTTCATATTTGGGTTTTTTTTTTTTTAGGGGCAGGGCGGAGGCAATAGAGAGGGACTTCATTTTAAACTTACGTTGGGAACTCGGCAAAAAAAGCAAGAACCTACTTAGTCAAAGATAACCCTTCTTTTGAAAAAAAAAACACTTTTGGTAGTGCTCCGGAAATCGAAAATAAAAAAATAATGAATTCCGAAGCACCATGGGAGCCCAATCTCTTTTATTTTTATTGGCAAAAAAAAAAAAAGATTGGGCCAGGGGAACTAGCTGATATTTTCTATCAGTTAATGAATGAAAGAAGGCCCAATGCAAAAAAAAAAAAAAAAAAAAAGGGGCATGTTTGGGTCTTTGAAAAAAAACAGTTTCGAAATTCATTTTTTGAATAATAATTCAGTTTTGAATCTGTTTTAACCGAGAAAGGTCTTACGGTTTTCGGAGTCCCGTATTAAGCCCTAATATTAATAATAAATATATTAAAAAATTTTAAAATTATTACCTAATATTAAATATATATAATTAATATATAAAAATTTAAATAATAGAATAAATAAAAAATTTAAAAAAAAATTTGTTTTTTTTTTTCATTTTTCCTCTGTATTTTTATTCTTTTCTTGTTTTGTAAACTGGTCCGCTTTACAGGGTGGCTTGAATTTTATCGAAAAAAAAAAAAAAAAACCATTCCCCCACAAGTTCTTCCTCCACGGGGGGAATCGCCCAGAAAAAAACATAAATATTAAAAAAAACTAAAAAAAAAAAAAAGCACATTGCATGGAAAAAGCCAATCGGTATTTTTTTTTTATTCTAATCTCAGGTCAGATTAAAAGAAAAGCCTTTTTTTCTTTCATTTATCTTTTCGTAGGGCAAAATTTTCATTTTAACATTATTCCATTTCATATTACATATTTTCCATAAATGAAATGAATTTTTTTTCTTTTTTACTGTTTTCACAAATCAAAAACGAAAAAAAATTAAATTTAGTTAATTATTTCCTTTTCTTGAGCTTTTAGGCATAGCCATTCTAATTTCTGGGCTAGATTAAATTTTTTGGAGTCAAAAAAATTTTATGGGACATGGAAAAAGCGGTTTAAAAGGGGACTCCAAAACCTAAAAACCAATCTTAAATCTACTTAAATCGAAATTGAAATTAGTAAAGTTCACATAAAAATTTTAGCAGCGCCTTACTTTATTTTTTTATTTTGTAGGAAAAAGCCGAAAGTTTGAGTTTCAAAAAAAGGAAAGATTCTTTTGCTAAGTTTGGAATTGGGAAAAAGATTTGTCAAAAATAGGCCTTTTTCGGAGTTCTTAGGGGATGCTTTTACTTAGCAAAAGCAAAAAAAAAAAAAAATAAATATTTTAACGTATTTCAATCAATAAAAAAGTTTTCCTATTATCTGTTTCTTGTGGGGATTCCTAATAAAAAAAAAAAAGAAAAAAGGAATATATACCAAGGGGGACTAAATAATTACTCTAAAAATTTCCGGAGATCAAAAAAATTTTATAGCCATTTTTCCCACATCTGGGACTACTTACTCTATTTTTAAAAATCACTAAATAAAAATTTAAAATCACTAATAAAAAAAAAAAAAAAAAAAAAAAGGGGACAAAAAAAAAAAAAGGACAGTCTTCCTCTTTTGAGTTTTGAGGGAAATTTCGAGTCATAAAAAAAACAGAAAAACAAAAATCTAAAAAATAAATAGAGGATTATATTAGGATTAAATCTAATATATATAAAAAATTCTATATAGAATAAGAAGAAAATAGTATATAGAATAAGAGAAGAATAGGAATAAAATTATAAGGGAATAAAATAGAAAAATTAAAATATGGATAAATCAAAAATAAAAATGGGATTTTCCATTTTCGGAACTATTTTCAAAATTAAAAAAGAAAAATTCTTTTGAATTCCTTTTTCTTTTATAAAAAAAAAAAAAGGAAAAAAGTGGAAAAACAGAAAGGAAAGTTTTATTTGTTTTTCTATTATCTATAAGAAGGGCAGTATATATTTTTATAAACGGACTCTATTTTCTATCGAAAAAAAAAAAATAGAAAGCTAAAGTAAGTTTCAAAAAAAAATAGAAAGTAAAGTTGAATAGAAAAAAATAGGATTACAAATTGATGAATCTTGAAAACGAAGATATTGTTTACCCCAGCCAAACAAAAACGAAAAACTAGATGGCTCAATGAAAAAAATTGTTATTTTTGGACTAAAACTAGTTTATAGTTGTGGATGCTTTGGACAAATTAATTTCCAATTGAATCGGGACTAAATCGGATATATTTTTTTTTTTTTCCACACTGATAGGAGGTTTCGTCTATGTTTTCTGCTTTACGGAATATGATATTTTTCTGGGGCATTTTCTAATTAATATTCAAGTGTTATTTTCCTATTTTTGGCATTTCTTAATTTCCGGGGAGTTTTTAAGGCCCCGATTAGCAAAAGGGGGCCAGAGGGAGAAAAACTTTTCAAAGTTATGAAATTCCGGTATAGAAAAAACCCGCTGGGGCGATTGCTTGGTTTACAATTTTAGGAAATTCCGTTTATTTATATGTTTTGCGGCTAGTTTTTGTGTTGTTTTTTGGATGTTGAAAAACAGGTTTTTTTTTTTATCCATGGGGCAATGGAGTTTTCGATGTTATTGGGGGGTATCCGTATTTCTTAGAAGCTTTGATTTTTTTTGTGCTTATTCCTAATTGTTTGGTTTTAGGTTTTATGCATGGCGAAAAAAGGGGAGCATTGGAATGGGTCTTTAGTTCCTGAATTATTCAGACAATAAAAAAAAGTAAAAAAAAAAAAAAAAAAACAGTGAGGGACAGTTATGGAAATTTCCATTAGGAAATTTTTCCCTTTACTTGCTCGAAAAAACAAAACCCCAAAATTCAGTTATTTTCAAACTAAATTAAAATTGATCTTTTCAAAAATTGGGTCAAGGGCTCTTCTAGTTTTATGGCCGCCTTCTCTTTATGGCACCAGTTTGTTGCTTCATTGGAAATTTTGCTTTCATTTAAATAGGCTCACGATTTCGGACTTTTGATTCGTTTATGGGGACTGGTTACCAAAAAGATCCAGGTCCTAGGAACAGGCGGGGGGACCTAATTTTTAAAACAGGCCGGGCACAGTAAAAACAATGAAAAATGGGTCCTTCTTTAGTGAGATTATATGAAAAAAAAATTGGCCTGAAAACCAAAAATAATGTTATTGCTATTGGGGGGGCGTGTTAAAATTACAGGGAGGGATGTTTCAGTACCGATTTTTCATATAGTTACTGTTTCGGGGGAGTGGGATAAGCTAATTCCTGTAGATATCTATTTTTGCCGGGCTGCCCGCCTAAAACCGGAGGGCAGTTATAGATGCTATAAAACAAAAAAACTTCGTAAAGAAAAAAAAATATCTAGGAGAAAAATCTATGAAAATCCAAAATTAGGTTCTCAAGAGCAAAAAATAGGTGTTTTTTACTACCAAACCCACAAAGTTTCATGTTGAAACGTTAGTTAACTCATATTGGAAAAATTATGATCAAGCATTACTCTATCAATCACCATCTACTTTCAGAGATTACCTTCTGAAAACATTTTTTCAAAATACAAAAAGTTCAGTATTCTTTCCCATGGAATTAGTGAAATTTAGGCAGGGATTTTCCCTTGTTATAGAATACAAAAAAGAATATCATAAAAAATTTCATCATAAAGTAAAATGTGAAAAACTACTTATAACATACAATACAAAAAAAAAAATGCGGGGAGAGGATAAAAAAAAAAAGATTGCAGGGTCGTTTGTTCTTGCTTGGGCTAGTCAAAGGCATGGGGCTAGTTTTCATAGATCTTTGGGTTTCGATTACCAAAGGGGAATAGGAGGGACTTTTACAAAAAAAAAGCCTGAGGATTTGGGCAATTTCCATTTGCTGTCATTTTTTATATGTGTATATGGTTTACAATTATTCTTGCGTTTCCCAATGTGGCTTATGATGTAGCACCTGGGCGGGATTGTTAGGCTAGTGTGTGTATCATCTTACGAGGAATTACAGTATTGGTGTAGATCAAAAACCGGAAAGAGGGTATTGCATAAAAAAGTATTTTTTGCCCCAAGGGAGTTAATCCTAGGAAATTTCCGTTTCTGTTTTTCTGGGGTTTGGAAAAAAAGTGGCGGATTTTTCAAAGAAACGGGAAATCTTTTATTGATATTGTTGGGGGAAAATCTGTTATGAATAAATCATCCCACGAATGAAAAAAAACGTATTCTTAATGCCTGGAAAAGTTGGATTAGGATGGGGCCTTTTACGTAAAGGATTTATAATTGCCCCTAATTTTTTTATGAAAATTACAAAGATGCTCATTTGAATAAAAATAATTAAGAAGAGGGAAAAACGAAATCTCCATTTTTTCTTAAAACTCCAGATATTTCAAGGGGAGTGTTTGTATGTTCTCTTCGAAATCAAAAAAAACAGAGAGTAATAAAAGAGTATTTGAAAGGTTTTCGGGTTCGTTAGTATGGGGATGTTGCTAAATAAAAAAAAATAAAAAAAAAAAAAAACAATTACAAATTAGAGATTCATTGAGGATTTCTCAAAATTTTTGAGGAAATGCTTATTTTTTTTTTTTTGGGATGGGGCTGAGGGGACAAAAGCTAAAATAGGATGAAATTAAAAAAAGAAGTTTTCGGCAATTATGGAAAAACTTTTGTTACCGGCCGCACCATATTCTTATTACACATTTTCTATATCTAGGGTCATGTAGGAAAAGGAATGAAAATTAAAAATATATAGGAAAAGAATAATAATAAAATATACTATTAATTGAAAGTGGATTTTCATATCAATTTAAATTTTGTATGAAATAGATTCAATTTAAATCATGTGCCAGGAAACCAGATTTGAAAACTGGTGGGGACCACGGAGGGAATTTTTCAGTCCTCTTGCTCTACCAGCTGAGCTATTCCCGACCATTACTTAACGCATTCATCTTCATTTTTACTAGATGGACTTGGTTTCTATGTCAATTAAAAAAAAGGACGAAAAAAGGGTTATTCCAAAAGTGTTATCCCAATTCCCCTTTTGATTTTTCAAAAGTTTTTAATTACGAGTAATGATATTCTTGATTGTGAAATAGGGGATTTTCTTGCTAAAAATGAAAAAAAGATGTTTTCCTTTATTTACGTGTATTTCTATAATATAGTATAGAATAAGAAGGGACCAGATTTTGTGTTACTAGAAAAAAAAAAAAAAATAATCCAACTTGGATTAACCTTTGTTGAAAACATAAAAACGAATTTTTTGTTTTTTGAAAAACCGCTAAAAAAAAAAAAAAAAAAAAAAAGGAATAGGAGATAAAATTAGTTAAGGGATAAAGGAGTTTAAAAACGGTACTTTTTTGGGGATTAGAGGGGGACTTGAAAACCCTCCACGATTTTTATAAAAAGTCGGACGGGATTTTTCCTCTTTTCTATTAAATTTCATTGTTGTCAGTATATGACATGTAGAAAATGGGGGGACTCTATTCTTTATTTCTCGTCTGATTAAATCCGCTCTTTCAAAAAAGATTTCTCAGGGACCATTGGAGGGAAAATGATTTTAATCAATGAAATATATTCGATTTCTTTTTTTCAAACTTCGGAATTGATTCAACAAACAATTTCGTTTTCGTTTTTTCATATAGAAAAAAAGATGAGATTCCACGTTCGTTCATTAATCATTTTGAGATTAGTATATTCAGTTTTACGTATGCATATAGGTTTATCTTTCATTTTTTTTCCCTTTCTGGAGTTTTCGATAAAAAAAAGGAATTTCCTTTTACCAATAACCAAACCGCAAAACCATGCTCAAACTCCATTTTGTTTAGAAACAGCTTTCCATTTGAGGTCTCTTCTGCACCTATCCTTTTTTTTATTCTTGCTTTATGGAAATCTTTTGTTGTTTTGTTTGGTTTTTCATAAAAATAGGGATTTTTGGCTCCTAGGATTTACCCATTTTTTTTGAATTCCCAGGGTTTTTTCCTGAATTTGAAAAGTTGTCACTTAGTAGGTTTTCCATACCAAGGGCTCAAATCCAATTAAGTTCCGTAAGCGTCTACCGATTTTCCGCCCATATCCCCCACTTTTTTTTTCTATTTTATGCTGAAAAATTGTTTTAATTCAATTGTTTTAAACTCATTAGATTACCGATTTTTGATTTCTTTATATAAAAAACTATAGGAAAATCGGGAGAAAAAACTAATAATTGATCCCAATCAGAATTCAGGAAAATGATTCTTATCAGTTTCTGTATCCGCAATTCAATATAAGGGGACGATACCACATAAAAAATATATATATTGCCTCTCTTTACTTCTTCATTTTTCTCATTACAATTTTTGAATACTCAAAAAACGGTCGATTTCTTTTTTTTTTTTTCAATCTTTAGCTTCTACTTTCCAAAACTTTTCTGTTTTTGATTTTCTTATCCTCTTTCCCTTAGCGTGGGGGCTTTTCTACTTTCTATAAAGATAATTCAAAAAAAAAAAAAAAAAAAAAATCGAAAATTTCATATATTGATAAAAAAATTATTATGTGTATTTTTATTAACATAAAAATATTTAATTAGTTCTAAAACAGGTATAAACGGAAATCATTTATTTTCATTTAATTTTCGAAATTAAATGGAGAAATTTCCATTTTTTGTTTTTCCCAATTAGGTCGAAACTCGATTTTATATAGAATTCTTTAAATCTATAGAAAAACCAAAAATGTTATAGGTTTTAGAAATAAGATTTTCTACTCTGATTCGGAAAAATTCGATATTCCTTTAAATTTACTAAAATTCGATTTTAGTTCGATTTATTACTTATCAAAATTCCGTCTAGGTGATAGAAAAAAGTAAAAATTATGGAAAAAAATAAAAACTATTCGAAAAAAAAAAAAAAAAAAAAAAAAAAAAAAAAGATTAGTGTATAAAAAAATGAAAAAAGTAAAATAGACTTGGAGTTAGTAAAAAAAAAAAAATTTCAAATAAAATGTTATTTTGAATTTCAAAAAAAAATTGCAATGAAAAAAAAAAAAAAAGAAAAAAAAAAATTTTTATAAGAAGATTTTAAAGATATTATAAATTATTGATAAAAACAGATTAAATTTATAAAATAGATCAAAAAATTATTATTTACCACTCTATAATTATATATATCCACTATATTAAATATTAGCTTTTGTTTTTAAATAATTTAAAAAACTTATTTGAAAAATTCGGGACTTTTTCTATATTTCAATTCAATAGAAAAATCCATATTTTATTATTTAATAAACTATTTAAATAATAGTTTAAGATTTAATAAAGAAAAGTTAAGATTAATAGAAAAAGATCCCAGGAGTTTTTAAAAAATTTTCCTATGCCACGTTACAATGCTATTTTCAGCCCGCTTAGCTCAGAGGTTTAGGAGGCAATCGCATTTGTAATTGCGATGGTCAATCGGTTCGATTCCGATAGCCGGCTTTTTTCTATTTATTTTTTGAACATGCTTGATATTTGATTTTTGAAAATCAAAAGGAAAAACATTGAAAAAAGTTCTTTTTTTTCCCCGTTTTTCCAAAAGGGCCACCGATTTATATTTATTATTATTATGTTCCTATTTTCAATTCGGAATAAAAAAAAAAGGGAGGGAGTTTTATATATATTTCTTTGCGGAAACAAAATTCAATAATTCCCGACCCTTTTTTTGTATTTCTCTATTTTTTATACTCTATTTTTTATATATAAAAAAAATAAAAAAGCAAAAAAACAAAAAAAAAAAAAGTCCGGATATTGATTGATCCAATTTTCATCTCCTTATTCTTTGGAAATTCCAAATTACTTCATCGGGAAATTTTCGCTTTTTTTTTTTATCATTTAGTTTCAGTTTTTTATTTTTTAGGTTTATGAAAAATTTCATTAAAAAAAAAAAAAGGGAAGTCTTTATTGGTCCACGTTTTACCGAGGTTCCTCGTTTCAAAAAAAAAAATACGCCGTCTGGGGGGCTTTTACCAGGGGGGACTAAACTAAGTAAAAAAAGGGCCTAGAGCGGGAAAAGCGATCTTAGAAAAAAAAAACCAATCCCACGCTCCGGGAAAAAAAAAAAATTTCAATAAATTTCGTATTTCGTTTAGAAGAAAAAAAAAAACAAAAAAATTGCGTTTTTCATTATGGGCCTTACAGAAAACGGGACCAATTACTTAAAAATTACGTTTTTCGTATCGCTGGAAAAAAAGCCCAAAAGGGGTCAAAACAGGTTCAGGGTTTTTTACTTACAAAATTACTTGAAAATGCGTTTTGGGATTAAAACATCCTTTTTTCCGATTGGGGTTATGGGCTTCGGACTATTCCTCAAAGGCCCCGCCAAATTAGTTAAACCATAGGACATATTTTAGTTAATGGGTTCGTATGGTAGATATACCAAAGTTATCGCTGCAAAAACCCACGAAAGATATTATTACGGGCGAGGGGATGATCAAAAAAAAATCTAGGAGCTTATGATTCAAAAAATTATTCTTGATTTCCTACTCCCATGAGGGAAGTGCCAAAAAAACATTTGGACTCTTCATCCATTTCCAAATCTAAAAGGGAGTAGTCAATTCAAAAAATAAATCGATAGTTAAAAATGGGGTCGGTTTTGAAAAATAAAATGAAATTGCTAGGGTCGTAGAATATTTTTCCTCGTCAGACTTTAAAAAAAAAAACCTAATAAAAAAAGAAAAAAAAAAAATAAGAGGGGTTTCGGGGGACAAATTTTTACCCAGTAAAAAAAAAGGATGCAAGGTAAGGTATAAAGGGATCTTAATTCCGGGGGATCTTTCTCCCCATTTCATTTATCATAGATCAGTAGGGGAGATTTCATTCCCTTGTACGCGATTTTCCAGTATATTTACGTATGTATAAGGGAATAAGCGGAATTCTATATCAAAGAAAAGTTCTAAACATTTTTAGGAAATAAGGATATGTGTTTGTTATTTTTATTTTGATAACATTGGGGTCAGTAGTAACATTGGTAAAATTAGTTTTGGAGGTTACGGGAAAAAAGAGAGGGGATTTCGAAAACCCTCGGTAAAAAAAAAAAAAAGCCTACATAGCAGTTCCAAATGCTACGGCCTTGAAAACCACTCGGGCCATCTCTCCTACATAATGATTATTGTTCCCAAAAAAAACCGAGTTGAATAGCGGAGTCATTTCCTACTCGATTCTTAGATTAGTTACGGCATAAATTAAACTAAAAAAAATATAAAAAAAAAAAAAAAAAAAAAAAATAATTATTAAAAATAAAAATCTTTTTCATCACATCAAATTTTCCCTTGAAAACCCGGTGGATATAAAGATAATCTTTTTTTTTTAATGAGTCTGTTTTTTTTTATTGTTATTTCGTTACTGTGTAATTTCCTTTTTTTTTTGGGGGGATCATTTTTCTTTTCTCACGAGAGGTAATGAAAAAAGAAATTATTAGGAAATGGGAATTTGCTATCTATGCCTAAGATCGAGGGATAAAATGGAAAATTTTATTGATAAAGGACCTTTTTCGATTGTAGCCAATAATCTTATTTACGGGGACTAATTTCCGGAACAAAACTTTCAGGAGAGAAAAAAAAGGAGGCATTTACCTATTTACAGAGGAGATGGTGCGATTTTGATTATCATTTTTTTTTGATTTTCACTTATCTTTTTTTTTTTTTTCTTTTTCGATTTTTTAGTTTACTGCTTTTCAGGTCTTAGAAGAAAAGAAGGACACATGATTCGGAATAGAAAAGAAAAAAAAAAAAAGTTTATTGAAAATAAATAAAAAAATCTATTGCTTTTTTGAAGGTGAAAGTTTTGTCAAAAAAAAAAAAAAAAAAAAAAAAAAAACAAATCCCTTCTGTTCGTGTGTATCCCCGATTAAATGCAGGCCTCAGATGCTTTTAATTTGTCGATCTAGTATTGAGCGAAAAAGGTTTACGCCTATTCAGTTAATCTATTGTGGGAGGTCAAAAACCCTTACTCCATTAGTTACCAATAGGGTGGGCATAGGGGAAGAAAGGCCACTACGCCTAGAAAAATTCAAACCACCACGAAAAAACTTTGTTTATAAAGTTATCCCCCTTCCTTATTGAGATCGGGACTTAAAGAAAGAATTGGTTTGGGCCAACAAAAAAACATCCATTTCTCGTTTCGTATTTTTGGATACCCCATAGAAAAACCATCGAAAGGGACTGTTGAAGGTGGACGAATTCCTGGAAATTAAAGGGGGCGTGGGGGGACAAAAAGAAAATTGTTGAAGTTACCATTACCATTTTTTTTTTTTTTTTTTATCTAGTATCAAAAATCAAACATTTTTGATGGTAAGAAAAAGATCTTTTTGCAGAAGGGTTGGTTAGAAAATTTCTTGTAAAAAAACCACTAGCCCCCGCTCAGTTTATAATAAGGAGAGAATATTTTCCATTTTTTTTTTGTGATTTCCATGTATTATTTTCTCATTTATTGCACATAAAGGGAGGGAGGCCGTATGAGGTGGAAAAAATTTCATGTTTTACGGTTTCTGGGAAACGGAGATTTTTTTTGAATCGAAAGGGACGGAACCCGTAAACGGATGTCGGCTCAATCCGAAGGGAAAAAATTATGCGGAAGCTTTTACAGAATTATTATGAAGCTATGCGGACTAGAAAATTGATCCTTATGATCGAAAGCTAATATACTCTTAAAAACATAGGTCTTTTCCACACAAAGTAAAACGGAGAAAAACATTACAAAAAAGCTTTGGAAATATTATTTTTCGGGGCACTAGAAACGGAAAAAAACCCGTTTTTACCACAAAGCTTTTAAATATATTGGGCTGTGTTGAATTCTGTTCATTTTACGTTGGCGGGACTATTCTCCCCACTATAGGAAAAATAGAAAAGAAAAAAAAAACAAAAGGAGAAAAAGAAAGAACAATTCCGCTAGTAAAAATACTAGAAAAAAAAAAATTCCTATAAAAAAAAAAAAAAAAAAAAGGATTTCTACATATACCATCGTCCAAAAAAAAAACGATTTTTTTATCAAGCTGTAGCAAAAAAAAAAAAGGGAAAAACTTTCATATCATAGAAGTTGAAAACATGAAGGAAATAGATATGGCCTAGTTTATTTCTATGGATAAAAGAAGAATTCAATTTGATAGAGGAAAAGCCACCGTAAAAAGATCCATTAGTGAGGTTTTTTACGCCGATCCAAATAAGAAAACTGCTTATTTTTTTTTTTTTTTATTGATATAGATATAAAGAGAAAAAGTTAGGGAATTTACTTATGTAAATAAAGTCGATTCCCCTAAGGTATTGAGCAGCGGTTGTAGCATTCAGATCCCAAAGATAGTAAGGTCTTTTTCTTTTCTTATTCTTTTATGAAAGAAAAAGTCTTTTTTCAAAACGATTTTCTATATTAAAAATTTTTCTCTATGAAAAAGCGAGGATAGTTTACCTTTCAGAAAAAATTCTAAACGATAGTGGGGAAAAATGCCTATGCTTTTTTCTGGAAGGTGGGAGGAAAAAAGATAAAAAACTAAAAAAAAAAAAAAAAAAACGGGATTATTAATCAAAAATTAAAGTTTTGAAAAAACTCATGGGAATTGATTTTCTTTTGGTTTAAACCCGAGAAAAAAAAAAAAAAATAAGGGGGGGGGAATACATAATATGATAAAATTCTCATTCACTTAGATATGGTAGATTAAAAAAAAAATAGGGGACCACCACAAGAAATTTGGAAATTACTGGGCCGTATGAGGATAGGAAAAATACTCTCAAAGGTTTACGGTTTCTAAGGGGAAAGGGGAATTGGACTCAACCTATTTCCGGGACCGGGGGAAGAAACAGGGCCATTTCGGAACAGGGGAGATTTCTGAAAATTTGCGGAGGCTTGGTTTCGGACCAAGCCGCTGAGTATTGGAAAAAACAAAAGCTATATAGCGCTTTACCTCCTGGTAATTATATTGAGGCTCAGAAATTGGTTTGAAGATCACGAGGGGCGTTTTCGATTAAAGAGCATTTTTTTAAACTTTTTAAAAAAATTTTTTTAATTAATTTTTGGGCCTCATCAGTCAAAAAAAAAAAACGGAAATCATTTTATTCTGGGGAAAAAAAAAAAAAAAAACCAATAAAGAAATTTTCATTATATCCCCCTTTCTAAGATTCATTTTTCAATTTTTGTCTGGTATATTTTGTGGGTAGAAAAAGGATACGCAGATAGGAGTATCGAAATATCTATTTTTCTTGCTATTAAAAAAAACTAAACTTTCGAATGAAATAAAATAGAGAGATTACTGGGAAATATTTTTTATTAGTAAATGGACCAATGGACTGTTTCGTTGAAATTTTTTGAATAACCGCAATAATTAAATATGTTCCCTGGAATGGAAAGGGACACCAACATCTAGGAAAACTTTCTAATTGAGATATTTAATAAAAAACAGGGACTAGAAAAATACATGCACAAAAAAAAAATGGTTTTTTGAAAAAGCACCGAAAAAAGGTTTTATAAGATTAAAAAAAAAAAAAAAAAGGTTTCCGTTGAGGCGCCTCATGGGTTAATGTCATAAAATAGATTCCGAAAAACACTTTGCCCCGGATTCGGACTTCCAGGATTCATAAATTTGCTCTAGTGGAATAACTAAAATAAAAATAGATGGGGATAGAAGAAAGAAAAAAAAGAAAAACTAATTAGAAAAAACAAAATCTCTCATTAGATTCACTAATTATTTTGGACTGTTGGGCGGGTTTCTTTTGTATTGTGTTGTCCGGAAAAGAGAGGGAGGGAACTCAATGATTTATTTCGTTCGCCGGAAACCAGAAAGTCAAAAAATTTTGGTAGATAGGGATCCCATAAAAAAACTTCTTTTTGAGGAAATGGGGCCCAAAAACCGGGGTCATTTCTCAAAGAAAACAATAGCTAAGGGGGCCCTGGATTACTACCAACTTGGATCTGGGAAAACACTACATTGCTGATTGCCTCCCACGATTTCGATTAGTCATACGAGTGATTTGGAGGAGATTCTCTTCGAAAAAAAGTATTTTAGTGCACATTTTCGGCCAACTTTCCATTATCTTTTCTTTGTGGGCTGAGGTGGTATGTATTTTCCCACGGTGCTCGTTTTTCCAATTATTTTAATAAGGCATGGGCTAAAGTGGACCCCTACTCACATTCGGAACCTAGTTTGCCCCAGGGTGGTTTGGCCCAATAGTGGGGCCCAAAAGAAAATATTGAAATGGGCGATTGTGGGCGGGGGTTTTCCGGAAGGAAATACAAAATAAAAACCTTTGGTTTTTTTTTCAGATTTTGGCGAGGAATCTGGAATTAACTAGTGGAATTTACAAACTCTATTGTTACCGCAATTGGTGCATTAGTCTTTGCAGCCTTAATGCTTTTTTTTGCCGGTTGGTTTCCATTATCAACAAAAAGCTGCTCCAAAAAATTGGGCCTGGTTTCCAAGATGTAGGAATTCTATGTTTGAATCACCATTTTAGGCGGGGTTTACTAGGGACTTGGGGTCTCCTTTCTTGGGGCAGGGCATCAAGTACATGTAATCTTTTGCCCAATTAAAAACCAATTTTCTAAAAACCGCTGGGGAGTAGATCCTAAAAGAGGAATCCCACTTCCTCATGAAATTTTATCTTTGAAATCGGGAATCTTTTTGGCTCAAACTTTATCCCCAGTTTTTTGGCCGAGGGGAAGCCCACCCCCATTTTTTTCACCTTGAAATTGGTTCCAAAAAATATTGGCGGGAAATTTTCTTACTTTTTCGTGGAGGGAATTAGATCCCAGTAACTGGGGGGGTCTATGGGCTGGACTGAATATTGCCTTCATCATCATTTAGCTATTGCAAATTCTTTTTCTTGATAGGGCAGGGTCACATGGTATAGGGGGACCAAAAAACTGGGGCATTTGGGGCATGGTCTAAAAAAGATATTTTTAGAGGGGGCTCATAAAGGGTCCATTTACAGGGCCAGGGGCCATAAAAGGCCTATATGAGGATTCCTGACAAAACCTCATGGGCATTGCTCCAATTATCTCTTAAACCTAGCTTATGTTAGGCTTCTTTAACCATTATTGTAGCTCAACCAAAATGTATTTCCATGCCCCCCTTATCCCATATTTCTAGCTACTTGGATTTAATGGTTTTAACAACAAAACTGTTCATTTGTTTCACGCATCACATTGTGGATTGGCGGAATTTTTCTCATAGTTGGTTGGCTGCCGCCGCGCATTGCAAGCTATTTTTTATGGTAAAGAGATTATTGGATCCAAACATACTACTTCGATATAAAACGATCTATTAGATCGTGTTCCTTTAGGGCATTCGCGATGCAAAAATTCAAATTCCAACATTCTCAAACTGGGTATGTATATTTTTTAGGCTTTTCCACAGTTTTTTGGGTTTGTTATATTTTTTCATTAAATGATTACCATGGAGCGCTTTTAGGGCGGCCCGCCCTCAAAGATTATGTTTTTTCTGATTACTTGCTATTTTCAAATTACAAAACCCGTTCTTTGCTCAATGGGATTACAAAAAAAAACAACCCCATTGCTTTGGCGGCCCAGTTGCAAAACGGGCCCCCTGGTGGCAAAAACAGCAAAGCCACGAGGATTTTTGGACTTGGGGGGAGGTGGGTGATTTAGTGGGCAGTGGGGGGGGCAAGGTTTGCTTTGTTAACCTATTTCCACTAGGAAACCGCAGAATTTTTTTGGTACAATCCACATTTCATGCATTTTTACAATTCATTGTAAAAACGGTATTGATTAACTCCTGGAAAAGGTGTTTTTTATTTTGTTCGGTAGCTCTTCGTTTGGATTAACCGGATTAAAAAGCAAAAAACCTTGGTTTTTTCGTTTTCCCTTGTGATGGGTTCCTGGAAGGAGGGGGGAAACATGTCAATTTATCCGCTTGGGGATTTATTTTGTTCTTCTTGGGGGCCTAATTTTTTGGATGTTTACCAATTGCAAATTTTCGGTAGTTCATATTTCCATTTTTCAGTTGGAAAAAAAAAAATGCAGTCCAGGATGTTTTTGGGGGGAGTATAAAAAAGTGATCAAGGAAATGGTTAAACTCATATCACGGGAGGGGAAAAAAACTTTTTGGCGCAAAAAAGTTCCATCACTATTAATGGGTTGGGCTCCGCGATTTCTTAATGGGGGCAACAGGCCATCCCCAAGTAAATTTTCAGTTCTTTTGGTTCTTTCTATTTATCTGCATAGGGGGGGGAACTTTTTTTTTCCTAGGTGCTCCATTTTTGTTTATGGGGCTTTTAGTTTAATGTTTTCTAATTTCAAGCGGGGGCGTGGGTTATTTGGCAAGAAAAAAAAACTTTTTTGAAAATCCATCTTTTTTGGGGGCTCCATTAATTAAAATTAAAAAATTTTTTGCTCCTGCTCTTCTCAAGCCTTATAGGGGCCTTGAGCATTGAAACAAGGGGGGGGACGTGCTTGTAGGGAGGTAAACCCATTTTACCTTTCTTGGGGTGGGAATTGGCCCAACAAAAATGGGGCATTCTTTCTTAGCAAGGGGGAAATTATTTTGCAGTAGGGATAATGGGCTAGGGAGGGATTTTGAAAAAAAAGGGGGCATTTATGGCATTAAGATTTTCCAAAGAATTTAAGCCAAGGGCTTTAGCTCAGGGGACCCCACTTTACTCGGTCGTATTTGGTTTGGGTATTTGCGGACACGCGCGCATTGACTTTGAGGGGGGTTCATTGATGATTTTTACTGAGGAAAAACGTTCTTTATCAAAAATATTTTTTGGGCTTTCTCCATTTTGGGGGGGCAATTAGCAATAATTTTTTCTTGGTGGGACTTCCCGGGAAAAATTTCTCTTTCATGTAGCTTGGGGCAAGGGAAAAAATTTTGAGGGCATGGGTCCAGGGATCCTTTTACATTGTAAGGACCTATTGCTCATTGGCAAATTTTTGGGGATCCTCATTTTTGGGTTCAAACCGGGGCCGTGGGAAGCTTTTTACTCGAGGGGGGTGCTCTTTTGGGCCCCAGTTGAAATATCGCTTATTCTGGTTGTTTTTTATCAGTGGTTTTGGTATTACAATCGGTTTTTACGTTTAATAAATGAAGATTCTTTATTTACGGGAATCCCTTTTTTTTCTATTATTATTTTTTCTTTTCGGCAATATTCCTTAATAAGGGCGGGATGGTTTACACTTACAAACCGAAATGGAGATAAAATAAAAAAACCGGAGCGTTTTCGTGGTTTCAAAAAAAATGCTGGAATTTCGTGTTTCTCAAAATCCCTCATTTTTGTTCGGGGGGACTTCTTCGGGTGTTAAAGGTTCTTTTGGGCTTGGGAACAGGGGACATTTAGTTTTTACCATTTTGGTTCCCGCTTATCCCTGGGGGGGCCAAGGGGGGGGGAATTATGTTTCGATGGAAATAATTTTTTTAGGGGGACGTATTTACCCGCATTACCGAAGGGGTTAGGGGACCCCATTTTTTTTTACAGGGGGCCAGTGGGAAATTTCTTTTATGCCCAAACAAAAACCCCGGATTCAAAGTAGGGTTTATTTTATTTGGGGGACTTTCCCAAGGATCAGGGGGGACTTTGCCATTTCTCAAAATAACCCTTTTTTGGGGGGGGATTCCATTCCACAAAAAAAACGCCAAAGGGTTTTTTGGTTGACTTGATAATTTGCTCATTCAATCATTTTGGGCTTATTTGCATTTTTTTTTTTTTCTCATTTTGGCCTTGTTTCATATGTATAGAACTAACTTTCGGGCAATTTGGGGCAACCCAGTTATAAAAAAAGATCTTTTTTAGGAAAGCAACCATTTTTTCCTCCGGGGGGGGGGGCGCGATTTTGGGGGGGGTGGTTTCATAAAGGTTTTTATTGGGGGACACAAATCAAAACCAAAATTCGATTCATTTTTCCAATTAGGCCTTGCTCTAGCCTTCTTTAGGGTGTTATTTACTTCCTTGGGGTAGCTTCAAAAACAAAAACTATGTTTCTTCTTTTACCTGCTTATTGCGTTTTCATTAGCCACAAGATTTTTTTTTACTACTCAAAGCTGCCTTATTTATACCTTCAATTCACCAATTTACATTCGCAGGATTTCATTCATGGACCCAGGAAAATGGCTTTTGGTTCCATGGGGCTTATATTTTTTTTCCATTTTAGGAGATTTTACCAATCCGGAAAACATGGAGAAATGAGGGATTAATTGTGACTTGGCAAAGAATGGTTAGACCCACAAAAAGAAAGCTAATCTTTCATATTCCATTTAAGTTGGGCTAGGCCTCTTTTTTTGGGGTTCCCAATACTTTTGGGGGGAACTCTAATGTATCATAATGGATTTGGTCTCATTGCTTGGGCTTTTTGGTTTACTTCCGGAAGAAAAAAAAACCAAAATCTTGAATCGAATAAACCCTTTATTTTTTTGCCCCAAATGGGGATACAATCGGGGCTTCATGGTAAAAAACTTTTTCATATGGCTTCGGATGTAAACTTTTAATCCTCGGGGGGGGACGAAATTAAGGGCCCATAGGGCATATAATGCGGGGGTCGAAAAGGGGGGCAATATGGTTTATGCCTTGGGCTGGGTTCTGTTAAAAAAAAAAAATTGCTTGTTTAATGAGGAAATAGTAATTTTCCACTTATTTCTTAACTAAATAGGGGCCCTGGGAGACTTTTCTTGGTTTTTTCATCATTTTTTGCAATTTTTTGGCTCTAGGTTTACCATACCAAAAAACAAAAAAACTTACATTTTGAATCTTATTTGTAAGGGTGCTTTAGGATGCCCCACCGTATTGGGTTCAAAAAGGTGATTTAATTGGGGCCAGATAAAAAAAAGGAATTTTCGGGTTAATAAGGTTTTTTTTCCGATGTTTGTTGTAGAAAATTTGGTCCGGGACGAGGGTGGTTACTTGTGATATTTTTCGGCTTGGGGGACGCATTTTATTTTTGGCAAGTTTTTTTCTGGGGGATGTTAAATACCATTTTGGAATGGGTTACTTTTTTTTTATTTGGGGCATTGGGGAAAACCACATTTCCACCATTTTTGGGCAGCCGGTAAAAAAAAAAAATAAAAATCGGTTTTTCAACATTTAAATGAAATTTCTTCCAACTTATTTTTGGATGGGATGGCTTAAGAAAGGAATTAATCTATGGTTAAAAAAACTCTTTTCAACAATACTTAATCCAAAATGGGATATAAAAAACCCCCTTTTGGTATTGACTAGGTTTATCGGTCTTGGGGCGTTGGGAATGTTTCTTATTTTGGGGGAAACATTTCTTGTTTGGGTGCTAACTGGAATTTTATGTTCTTAATCTCCCTGGGACGTTGGGGGATTTATTGGCAGGAATTGATTCGAAAGGGGGGGGGGGGGGATTTTTTTGAGGGGGGGTTCAAGGGGAAAAGCAACGCCTTTGGCAAAAAAATTTTTATTCGAGGGGGAAAATTTAAAAAAAACCAAAATGGGTTTTTTTATTTTTTGCAAGAAAAGGTTTTTGGTTTGGGGGGGTTAAAAGGGCCCCCTTTTTTGGGAGGGTATATTTTTTTTTACTTTTTTCGGGGGTTTTTTTGATTCCCTTACTTCGGGGGGAAAAAAAAATTTGGGTTTAATTTTTTTATGTTTTTTGAAAACCGGGGGGGGAAAAAATTTTTTTAATTTTTTTTTTGTTTTAAAAAGGGGGGCTGTGCCCTTTTTTTAAAATTTTTTAAATTTTTAGGGGGAAAAAAACCCTTTGGGCTCATTTTATTTTTTTTAAAAAAAGAAAAAAAAAAAAAAAAAAATTTTGGGGCCCCCAAAAAAAAAATTTTTTTTTTTCAGGGGGGGGAAAGGGGAAAGGGGGAAAAAAAAAAAAAAAAAATTTTTGGAAAAAAAAAAAAAAAAAAAAATTTTTTTTTGGTTTTTTTTGTGGGTTTTCCTTAAAAAAAAAAAAATAAAGGAAAAAAAAGGGTTTTTCCCTTGTTTTGGGGGGGAAAAAAAAAAAAAAATTTTTAGGGGGAAAAAGAAAAAAAAATTTCCTTTTTAAACCCGGGGTTTAAAAAGTGCAACCTTTCCCCCCCGTTTTCTTCAATTGGGGGCGGGTTTTTTTCGCCCCGGGGAAAAGGGGGGCCCCAAGGGAAAAAAATAATTAAAGGGGAAAGGGTTTTGGGGGGGTTTTCCCCGGGGGGGGAACCCCTTTTTTCCCCCCCCGGGGAAAATTTTGGTTTTTTTTTAAGGGGCCCGTTTTTTTGGGGGGGGGGGCCCAAACCCCAAAAATCAATTGGTTTAAGGGGGTTAAAAAAATTTTTCCTTTTTTTTTTTCATTTTTTTTATTTTTTTTTTCTTTTTGGAAATTTAAAAGGGGGTTTTCATAAGGGGGGCCCCTTTTCCCAAAAATTTTGTTTTTAAAACCCTTTTTTTTCCCCCTTTTTTAAAAAAAAAAAGGGGGGGGTATTTTTTTTTTTTTATAAAAAGATTTTTGGGGGTTTATAAAAAAAGATATGGGTTAAAGGGGGGGGACATTCCCAAATTTTCCCTTTTTTCTTTTTTTTTCCTTTTTTTCCCTTTTTTTTTTTCTTTATTGGGGGGTAGGCGGCTTGGTAAATTTTCCCCCCCAAAGGGGGGGGGTTTTATAACCTTGGAGGTTTTATTTGGGTTTTAAAAAAAACCCGTCCCCCCCAAATTTTTTTTTTTTTTTTGAAAAAAAAAAAGTTTTTGGGGGTTTTTTGGTTTTAAAAATAGAAAAATTAAAATTACTTTTTTTTTTTAAATTATTCCACCCTTTTTTTTCCCCCTTTTTTTTTTTGGGGGGGGGGGGCCATTTTCATTAATTTTTAAATAAAAAAAAGGAAAAAAAATTTTTTTTTTAACCCAAAAAAACCCCCCCCTTTTCCCCCCTTTAAAAAAATTAAAAACCCCTTTTTAATTTGGGAAAAAAAAACCATTTGGGGGGAAAAAAAAACCTGGGCGGATGGGGGGGAAAAAAATTCAAAAAAAACCCGGGGGTTTTTTTTTTCCTTTGGGGGGAAAAAAAAGGGGGGAAAAAAAAATTTTTTACCCTTTTTGGGGACTATTTCCCTTTTTTTTTTTTTTTGTTTTTGGGGGAAACGGGGAAGGGGTTGTTGGAAAAATTTTAAACCCCCCCAAATGGGGCCCAGATTACTCTTTTTTTTCCAATTTCAAATTTATGGGGAAATTTTTAAAATTTCAAAATTTTTTCTTTTTCCCAAAAAAAAAACACTATTGTTTATTTTCTAAAATTTTAAAAAAGGGGGGGGGGACTAAAAATAAAAAATCTTTTAAATTCAAAATTTAAAAAAAAAAAAAAAAAAAAAAAGGAAAAAAAAAATTTTGGAAAATTTTTTTATTTATTTTAAATTTTTTTTCCATTTTATTTTTTTTATATTTTTTTTATTTTTAAAATTTTTCTATATATTTTAAAATTTTAAAAAAATAAGGAAATTTAATTTGGGGTTTTTTTTCTATTTTATATTGGGGAAAAAAGGAATTTTTAAATTTTTAGGGGGGAAAATTTTTTTTAAATATAATTTTTTAAAAAAAATTTTTAAAAAAAAAATTTTTTTTTTTTTTTTAAATTTTTTAAAAAAAAAATTTTTTATTTAAGTTAAAAAAAAAAATTTTTGGGTTTTTTTCAAAAAAAAAAAGGTTTGACCCCCCCAAAAATTTTTTTTTTTTTTTTTTTAATTTTTCCCCTTTTAAAATTTATTTTTGGAAAATTTTTTAAAATTTTGGGTCCCCAAAAAAAAAAAAAAAAAAAAAAAATTTTTTCCGGGGGGGGGGGAAATAATTTTTTTTTTTTTTTTTGGGGGCTCGGGGAAATTTTAAAAAGGGGTTTTCAAAAAAAGTTTTGAGGAAAAAAGGAAACCCCCCCCAAAAAAAGGGGGGGGACAAAACCCCAAACCCCCCCCAAATTTTTTCCGGGGGGAAAAAATAAAAAAACTTTTTTTTTTTAAACCCGGGGAAAAAAAAAAACCTTTTCGGGGAAAAAGGGGAAAAAAAGGGGGGAAAAAAAAAACCCGGGTTTTAAAAAAAAAAAATAAATTTTAAGGGATAAAAAAAAAAGGAAAATTTTTTTGGGGCCCAAAAAAAGGGTAATTTGAAAAAAAAAAAAGTTTTCTTTTTTTTCAACCCTTCCCAAAAAGTTTTAAACCAAAAAAAAAGGGGAATTTTTTTTTTTTTTTGGGTTTTCCCTTTCTTTCCCCAACCCAAAAAAAAAAAAATTGGGAAAAAAAAAAAATTGGGGCTTTTTTAAAATCCAAAAATTTTTTTTTTTTTTTTGGGAAATTTCCCAAATTGGGGTTTTCTTTTGGGGGCTTAAAAAAGGGGGGGGGCCCCCCTTTTTTTTTTTAAAAAGTTGGGGGGTTTTAATTTTTTTTGGGGACTTTCCCGGGGAAAAAAACCCAGGGGATGGATTTTTAAAAAATTTTTTTCCCTTTTTAAAAAAAAAAAAGGGATTATCTGATATTAGATTAGTTTTTTTCAGGCCCTGATATTTTTTTCTAGGGAGTTTTGGTTTTTTTTTTGGATTTGGGAAAGGGGGCCCCCATGTTTTTTTTTTGGGGGGAAAAAATTTTAAAAAAAAAAAATTTTCTTTGGGAAAGAGAGGGGCCCGAGGGGGTTTTGATTTTTTGGGGTTTTAAAAAAAAACCCGGTTTTTTTTTCGTAACAAAAAAAAAAACAAAATCGGGGGTTCGAATCCCCCCCTTTTTTCCCCCCTTTTGCTTTGGGGGGGGGAAAAAAAAAAAATTTCTTTATTGGGGGGTTTTTTCCCCCTTTTTTTTTTGGGGCATAAAAAAAAAAGGGGAAAAAAGGGGCTCGGCAAAAGGGGAAAAACCCCCGGGCCAAAAAAAAAGGGAAAATTAGATCTAAAATTGATTCAAATTTAAAAATAAAAAAGAAAGGAAAAAAGGAATATTTTTTTTTTTTTTAAAATCCCCCAAAACCCTACCGTTTTTTTAGGGGTGGGGGGGAAAAATAAAAAATTTGGGTTTTTTTCCCCCCCCAAAATTTTTGTTTTTTTTTATTTTTTTAAAAAAAAGTTTTGGGGGTCCTGAAAACCCAGAAAAATCAGTTGGGGGGGGGTTTCCCCCCCGGAAAAAAAACCGGTTAAAAAAAAAATCACAAATTAAAAAATTTTCCCCCTTTTTAAAAAATTTCCCTTGCTGCGGTTTGCACGGGGGCCTCCCCCGGGTTTTTTCCCCTTTTTTAAAAAAAGGGGGGGGGCCCCCCCAAAAAAGGGGGAAGGAATCCTGGGGGGAAAAAAAAAAAAAAAAAAGGTAAAAAAAAAACCCAAAATTTTTCAAAGGAAATTTTTTTTTTTTTAAGGGGGGGGGGGTTTTTTGATTCCGGGGGGGGGGAGGGGCCACCCACGGGGAAATTTAAAAAAAAAAACCTTTAAAAGGGGAAGCTGGGTTTCAAAATTTTTTGGGGGGAAAAACCCCTTTTTTTTCCAAAAAAGGGGGGTTTTTTGGGTCTTTTTTTGGGGGGGGGGGGCCCTTTAAAATTAAAAAGGGGTTCCCCCCCCCCCCAATTTTTGGGGGGGGCCCGTAAGGGGTTTAAAAAAAAACCCAAAAGGGGGAGCCCCCCCCAAAAACCCAAAAAAAAAAAAAAAGATAGTTTTTCCCCCCAAAAAAAAAAGGGGGGGCTTTTCCGGGGGGGGGAAAAAGGGGCCTTTTAGATATTTAAAAAAAAAAAAAAACCGGGTTTTTAAGGGGGTCCTTGGGGGGGGATTTTTTTAAACCCCCCCCAAAAAGGGGGGGTTTGGGGGGTTTTTAAAAAAACAAGGGAAAAAAAAAAAAAAAAGGGGCCGGGGGTTTGGGGGGGGTTTTTTCGGGGCCCGGGGTGGGCCCCGGGGGGAATTTTTTCCAATTTAAAAAAAAGGGGGGGGTTTTTTTTTAAAAAACCGGGGAAAAAAAAAACCCCCCCAAAAACCAAAAAAACCAAAAAAAAAAAAAAAAAAGGATTAAAAAAAAAAACCTTAAAAAAAAAAAAAAAAAAGGGGGGCCTTTCCCCGGGGGGGACCCTTTCCCCCAAAGTTGCGGGGGCCCCGGGGGGGGCCCCCTTTTGAAAAAAAAAAGGTTTTTTGGTTTTTAAAAAGTTTATCCCTTTTTTTTCCTTTCCCAAAAATTTACAAAAAAAAAAAAAAACCAAAAACCCCCCCGGGTTTTTTTCCCCTTTTAAAAATTTTATATCTTAAAAAAAATCGCCCCCCCACAAAAACCCCCCCCCCCCCCCCCCCCTTTTCCCCCCCCAAAGGGGGGGTAAATTTTTTTTTAAAAAAAAAAAAAAAAAAAAAAAAAACCCAAAAACCCCTTTTGGGGTTTTTAAAAGGGGGGGTCAA
>JBBMOL010001256.1:0-44166 GCA_037954665.1 Laguncularia racemosa | reverse complement strand
TTTTCAAGGGATAGAGGAAAAAAAAAGTTTTTGTTGGAAATCTTTAACCCCCTTTAAAGGGGAAAAAAAAAAGGGGGAAAAGTAATTTTTAATTTTTTTTTTAAAAAATTTTTTAAAAATCTTATTCTTGTTAAATTTAAAATTTTTTAAAAAAAATTTATGATTTTAAAAATTTTTTTTTAAATAACATGAAAATTTTTTAAAAATTTACATAGATTAACTCAAAAACTCTAATTTAGATTCTAGTACTTTAAAAAACATGTTTAGCGAAAAAAAAGAATTAAAAGAAAAAAAAAACTTTAAAATTTTAAAAAAATTTTATGCTTGATTTTAAAAAATTTTTTTTTTTGCTTGGGGGAAAAAGGCAAACCCCCAAGTAGGAACAATTTAAAAAAGGGATTATAAAGTAAAAATTTTTTAAAATTAAAAAAAATTTTTTTTTTTTAAAATTTTTTAAAATTTTTTGTAAAAATAATTTACTTTTTTTAATCTTTTTTTTAAAATTTTAGATTTTTTAAATTTAATTTATAAATTAATGGGAAAAAAAATTTTAAAAAAGTTGAAAAAAAAAAATATAATTTCTATAAGATGAAATTCAACATGTGAATTAACGTCGACGTGCCTGACAAAAAAAAAAAAATTTCACCCCCCAAATATGAGTTAAGTTAAAAAAAGGAGGAAATATAAACAACAACAGATAGCAAACA
Organism: Laguncularia racemosa; assembly: GCA_037954665.1. Taxonomy (NCBI): domain Eukaryota; kingdom Viridiplantae; phylum Streptophyta; class Magnoliopsida; order Myrtales; family Combretaceae; genus Laguncularia; species Laguncularia racemosa. The sequence continues at coordinate 43,459 of JBBMOL010001256.1, read as the reverse complement.
TTCTTGTGTTGGTAGGTGTGTTGAAAAGGGAAGTTGCACAGAAATGTAAAAAAAGGACGAAAATTTTTGACCGTGTTGATGGGGGGGTTGACGAAAAAAAAGAGTTAGAATTGTACCAATAAGAAAAAACCCCCCATTTTTGCAATGAAACCCCCAAAACCCCCGTGGGGAAAAATTTCAGCTGGGAAGTAGTTCCTTTTTTTGCTCATCGGGAAATCCCCAAAAAATAGTGAGGAGATTGTACGTGGAAAAGCTGGGGGGGAAAAACAGGGGGAAAAACCCCCCCCAAACGAATTTTTTTTATATAAGGAAAGGGAAAAAATCAAATTTAAAAAGATAAAGAAGCCCAAAAACAGGGGGACGTTCATTACAAGGGAAGTTATGTCCTTATATAAAGCATTCAATAAAATTTTAATTAAAATAATATAATATATGCAGTCAATGAGAGAAGACGTGGGAAAAAAAGAAATCCGTAGGTAGAGATTAGAAATTAGAATTTTGTTTTAGTATTATTTTTTTTTTAAAAAAAGTTTTTAAAAGGGAAATTTGAAAATTAAAAAAATTTAAAATTTTAAAGTTTTTATTTATGTTTTCTTTTATTATCATTTTTTAAAAAACCATACTTATTTTTTTTTTTATATTTAAATTGAAAACCCCAGAATAAAAAAAAAAATTTTTTTTTTTTTATATTTAATGATTTTATTTAGTATTCTTGTGGGGGTTTATTATGTATTTTTTTTTTGTTTTTTTTTTAATATTGCTAGCATATTAGGGTTTGAATTTTATTTTTATATAAAAAATTTAGAGATTTTTTTATAAAAATTAAAAAAATATAATTAAAAGGTTGCATGCAAAAATAGAATTGGGGAAAAAATTTTTTAAAATTTTGGTTTTTAAAAAAGCGGAATTCTAGATCAAATGTATGCAATTTTAGGAATTTTAATTAGGATGAGCTTCCAATTAATCAACCTTAGAATTAGGGAAATTAGTATAAGTCGAGAGAGGCTTGAGTGCTATAATGCAATTTAGGAAATCCACGGGCCAAGAATAAATAAGAATTTGAATAATAATTAATTAATTTATATTATAATTCTAAAGGATTAAAATTCTGCAATATATTAGCTTTATTGATTATTTCTTTTCTTTATTTTATTTACTCTTTTATTAATTTTACCAATTAGATCAAGTAGAGAAAGGGTAATACTAGTTACTTGTAATCCTACTCGGTGATCAATCACTTGATATCTTTATTCCATTATGCTATAGATCGATATTGCTTATTAGTCTAAAGTTATATAGTAGGTAGGACCAGTATCAGGAACTATACAAAATCTTCCTCCTCCATGACTATGCCAACATATGTGATTTTATCCATATGTCTTCATTAACCCTTATATTATCCTATATCATTAATACCTAACTTATCCTTTAAGATATTAGGTTAATTATTACTTAAAACCTACCCATTCTTGTCCCTTAAGTGTTGGAGAATTAGAACATAAAATTAATTACAAAGCAATAAAGCTTATAATTCTATAAAAGGGGATGTAAGGAAGCCTAACTACCTAAGTAAAAATCCACCCTATCTTCCCATGATACTTATGTGATCCTTACTCTTTGAATTTTCCTCATCTAAATCTTCCCAAACACACGTAATATTCCTTTTAAGTCAAAAAATTTCCCATCCTAGTTAACTTCATTTTCATCTCCAAAACTACAAAAGTTTCAGAGACACCAACTCATGCCTTTAGGTAGAATCTTCAACTTCTTTGAAGTTTGCAAGGCTTTAGTTAATTTCTAGAGTTTGTTATAATTTTAGCAAATCTTTTGTTATAGGATCCTTATCATAGGGAAGTTCTACGGACTATCTATCTCAAGATCAAAGGTACGAAACTTCTAGAAGATTGGTAAGCTTCTAGTGGATTTCTTGAAGTAAATGTTAACCTAGCTATTTCTATATCTTATTTTTCTACCGTTTTCTTTTTTTTTTTCATTTTTTTTTTATTTTTCTTTCTTAATTTTTTTTTTTTTTTTTTTTTTTTTTTTTTCTCTTTTGATTTTTTTTTTTTTTTTTTTTTTTTTTTTTTTTTTTTTTTTATCTTTTTTTATTTTTTTTTTTCCTTTTTTTTTTCTTTTTATTTTCTTATTTTTTTTTTTTTTTTTTTTTTTTTTTTTTTTTTTTTTTTTTTTTTATTTTTTTTTTTTTTTTTTATTTTTTTTTTTTCCTTTTTTTTTTTTTTTTATTTTTTTTTTTTTTTTTTTTTTTTTTTTTTTTTTTTTTTTTATTTTTTTTTTTTATTTTCTCTGTTGCTTTTTAATTCCCTTTATCTTTTTTCTTTTTTTTTTTTCCCTTTTTTATTCTATATTTTTTTTTTTTTTTTTTTTTTCTTTTTTTTATTCTTTTTTTTTTATTATCTTTTTTTTTTTTTTTTTTCCTTTTTTTTTTTTTTTTTTGTTTTTTTCTTTTTTTTTTTTTTTTTTTCTTTTTTTTTTTTTTTTTTTTTTTTTTTTATTTTTTTTTTTTTTTTTTATCTTTTTTTTTTTTTTTTTTTTTTTTTTTTTTTTTATTTTTTTTTTTATTTTTTCTTTTTTTTTTTTTTTTTTTTTTTTTTTCTTTTTTTTTTTTTGTCTCTTTAATATTATATGCCTTTATTACTATAGTTTCAAAAGGATTTCCAACAAATAAGGTAATTCCTATTTACCTTAATCATCTTGTAATATGCTTTTGATACGAACCACGTCCTCGTGTGACGAAACCCTTTATACCAATACGTTTGGATTTGCAACCCAAGATGCCAAAACACTCAAGTGAACTGCGAACTTTTGCCTGTGGTGAGGCAAGAACCTGGTATATTCTAGTTGAGCCACATGGGATGAACAGACGATGTTAAGTTCGGATTTTGAATGCAATGGAAGAGATCCGATAAGTTCAAGAGAAGTTCTTTGGAGAACCAAGAGAGGAATTCTCTCAAATTGTATTATTCAATGTTGCTTATTGTAAAAGTTGTTTCTTCGGTTTCCAAACCTAGCAGCCTTTTTTTTTTTTTAATAGGGTTTACAACTCTATACAAAAGTCCCAAAACAAAATAACATAATAAAGTTGCGGAAAAAAAATAACCAAAATAGGCAATGTTACGCCGGTTGGCGTAGGATGTATGCCTAGTATATTGGTCGGCGGCGTAGTATCGGCATAGTCCCTCTATCACACTCTATTGCACGCCCGATTCAAAGCTGGCAGCGTTTAAGCCTGCGTGTCAAGGCCCGGCAACTTTGTAATCTCCTTGAATGACTATGTACAAGGTAGGTAATCCTCATGGTTGCTCCACTATTTCGTGCTTCTTGGATATTGATAGAGGCCATTTTATACGCAATCTGTATAGTATGAAATTGTCGTGATTATTATTGATTTTATAGAAATCATAAGGAAATGGTACTTAATGTTATTATGGTGATAATCAGGTTTAATGGAGTCAAGAGTGCTATTCATGTGATTTAGAGAAGTCGATCTACAATTTGATCAAAAGACAAGGATTTACATTATCGGAGAAAGTACATGGGCGTTGTATTTGATGTACACGCGTGTACTTGGTTCAGAATCAACAGAAAACATACACGGTTGATGTACACGGTCGTGTATCTGTCTTGAAGATGAAAAAAGGGAGTCATGGTTTGTGAACTAGCGTGGTGGTAGCCGTGCCACATACTGAGACAAGGATGAGGAAATGTGGATCTATCGGACCATGAGGGAGGACACGGGTTCGTGATCTAGCCGTGTTTCTGCTGTGCCACACCACTGAACAAGGATGAGGAATTGTGGAGAATTTATTATCGACTAGAGGGTCCAGGCACGATTCAAAATCTGCCGTATTGGTGGGCTAGCCAGGCGTACGTTATTAATCTTCTCGAGATTTACTTGGAAAAGGAAAGATATATTCGTTATCTGCTCGTCTGAAGATCCTCTGCCATCCCTTTACAGTATAAATTGAATCAACCTCTAGAGGAGAAAAAGGATGAATTTTGGAGGAGGATTGAGGCAAGAGGCAGAGCAAGAGAGACCGGAACAAAGACTTTCATGTTTTCACTTTTAATTTCGTTTTTGAGGATGAAATGGTAGCTAGCAGATTTTCTAGCCAAAGATCGTTGATGTTTATAAATCTTCACGATTGTGAGATCTAATGGATTTATCTTTACTCTATTCTTTGTTTTGGATATTTATATATCTTCTGAATGTTTTTTTTTTTGTTAATGTTATACTTTGTTGATTGGTATGAATTAGAGCTCTTTATCCCCCCCCCCCCCCTACGCCCCCCAAGTTACAATATATGGTCAACTGACATCAAGTCCGTTATTGTTTGATAGTTCTAGCTTCGGGTGACACAATCTACATGTTTGATTATAATATTAGATAGTCAAATTCAGTTATGGAGATATATGATCTTGTTTAAATAGGTTATCTTATAATCTATTGGCATGATTTTGTGATATCTCTTGCGTTAGATTGCTATGATAGGATTTAATCTTAAGAGCTTACTTAGGGTTGTTTAATCAATAAGAGAAATAATCAAAGAGCATTTTTGCATTATCAAAGATAGTAAGGAGAGATGGGTTTTTGAGCTTGTAGGATATCAATATACCAATTTATCTTAGATAATGAATAGAAAATATTTGCATCAAATGATCAGTTTTTAAGAAATTAAACTATATTTGATTCCCTTGGGCTAGGCTTTTATCATTATTCAATTTTTTATTATCTGATTTCAATATTATTTTGAATTCACAAACAAAACCCCCCCATTCTTCTTTTCTCCTCTATTCTCTTTTTAATAGAAATATATTTTAACAAATCCTTAAGAATACGACCCTACTCATACTGTACACAAAATTATATAATTTGTCTTGGAGTAGGTTTTTATTTTGTTGGATTCGACACCCATCAAAATTTGGCGCCATTGCCAGGGATTGGTGTCAAATTTATTTCTATTCTGCATGACTCGTTCTTCTCATTCAGGTTGAAATTACTTATAATCCAGTGATTGAGTAGACTTTTAAGAGATGCGAAAAGAAGTTAGGGTGCATAAAAAAGAAAACGTCTCATCTTCATCCTCTGGACTGAACTTGATGGAATTTATCTGATTCATCCATTGATTTCTGAAAAAAGAAGATATGTCAAATCCTGAAGAACATTAAGAGAATGTTTCACCGGATGTGAATCAACAACCACTTTTGTATTCAAATATCCTGAATTGGGCCTTGAATTTGAGTTGAAATCTGGTTTATACATCTGGCTACCCACCTGTTCATGGTCTTGAGAAGGAAAGATCTCATAAACATTTGAAAGAGTTCATATAGTGTGTTTTGTATGTGTGGCCGCAAGGTATAACGACGATCAGAATCAAGTTAACGTGCTTTTACATTTTCTTTATGGTACTAGAGATTAAAGATTGGTTGTTTTATTTGCCTCTAGGCTCTATAACTACTTGGTTGTTAAAAAATAAGGTGAGGTTTTCTTGGACAAATTTTTCCCTGCGTTAGTAAGAGCATGTATTAAGAGAGAGTTTTGTGATATCAATTGAAGGGACACCGAGACCCTTCATGAGGTTGGGAGACGGTTGAAGCACTTTATGCATAGCTTTATGCAGCTATCCACAACATGGGATATCTGGAACAACTTCTCATTCATTACTTCTATGAAGGCATGCTTCGATGGGAGGAGGAAGATGATGGATGCTGCTAGTGAGGCGCCTTTAGTGAATAAAAACCCCTGGTCAAGGATAGGGAATTTGGATCTTCTTTATGGACAGCTAATTTCGCAACAATTTGGGTATATTTAGCATGATCATCTTCTAGGAGGTAAATGAGGTAAGTGTTTCTAACCTTGACATCAAATTTCTCACCTAACCTCCCTTGTATTGCAGATGATCTTGGATAAATAAAATACAAAGCAGGTGATGGATCTTGTGAATTTGTGCTGCTCCTATCATCCTACCGACATGTGTCCCACATTGCAAGTTGCAATCTTGAGCATGCCATTGCTGTGGGAGGATACCCAGGCTAGACACAAAGGAAAGATGATCCCCATACTCGATTACTTATAATCTGGATGGAGGGATCATCCTAACTTCAGATATGGCAATAAACTACATAAATTACAACAATTACAGCAAGCCATTAAACCAAGTACCACATGCTCCTTCCACTTCAGGTATGTCTCTTGAGGAAATTGTTAAATCACTTGCTGTTAATACAAAACAATTTCAGGGATGAGACAAAGCAGAGCATTCGAACAATTGGAAAAATCTAAGGTAAGCTAACTCACTTCTTCTCATAAACAGGGTTAGAAACTCAGGTAAAGTTACCTTCTCAATAACTATCACAAATCCAAAGAAAGCGATAATGCCACAATTACCTTGAGAAGGTCGGAAAAGAATTGCAGGGATCAAATGAGAAAGTGACAACGAATATCTGAGGAAGAGGACAAGGAAACGAGATTCAATCCGAGCTAGCAGAACAACCAGACCAGAGGATCCCTCATTGAACACACAAGAGTCATGATAACAGCACCTCCTTTCCCTTCTAGATTAGCGAAATCAAGAATGAAGTGAAGAAATAAGAGATTCTTGAAATTTTCGCATAGTTGAGCGTAAATTTTCCTCTTGCTGGATGCAAATTAAGTAAGTACCTCGTTATGCTAAATTTCTCAAAGAATTGTGCATAACAAAAGAAACTGACAAGGTAATGAAAAGATTTGTGTGGGTAGAGAATAGTTTCAGCTATTACATCCTCCTCCTCAAATAAATGTAAGGATCCATGTTTTTACTTCCTTGCAAAATAGGTAATCTTGGAATCGCTAAGATATGTGTGATCTAGGAGCTTCAATCAATGTATGCCTTTATCTGTTTAACAAGGTTTATTGTTGTCCCTTGAAGGAAACAGGTGTTATTGTTGATACACTCAGAACATATATATCATAAAGGGAGCGTAAATTGCAGCAAGTGCACTGGTCGTTTTCAAGTAATAAAGTGGGGAAAGTAAGGTTGATCGATCCCTCGAGGAACCAATAGAGTACTAGATCTATGGCAATTTCTTATCAATATCTAGGTGATTAATAAACGGGTTTTGAATGTCTAATCTAAAATTGAACTTAAGAGCAACAAGAAAATTTTATGTCGAACGCTTCCAATTATGTACAAGGGAAATTAGAATCCACCCTAGATTTGTTAATCAAATTGCTACCCAAGTTATGTCAAACTAGTGGTTATAGGTTATTCACGTGGTTTAGAAAATCCTTTTTGGGATGTTGACCTTAAATCAATTAGTCGGCTTCCGCGTCTCCAATTAACCAAGGAATCCAAAATTATGTTTCATACAACTCCCCGATGCTACAAACACCTAATGCCCTAAAATCAATTTAACCTAATCCCTTAGTGATTAATTCTCAAGTAAAATATTGCATTGCCCCCTCCATTAAACTCTAATTAAACAATTATCGCAACTCCCGTATTGAAAATATTAATAGATTCCTAACATATCCAAATAAATTCCCCGTATAAAAAGGGTTTTATAACAATTAAAATAAAAAATGTTAAATTAAAATAAAGGGAATTGCAATCAGTGATCCCTATTAATTCCCTAATTACTAACATGGGGGGGGGGGATTTCTTTTCCTTTTAACATTTGGGGGTTTCATCCAATTTCCCCACAAGGATGATTTAAAAATTTAATGTATGAGTTGCAAAAAAACAATTGAAATAAAGTGGTGCAAGGGAAATTTCATATTAACAACTAATAAATGGATAAAGAAAATAATAAAAAATGGTTATAATCTTCAGAGCTTCAATCTTCAAAATGAATCTTGATTTCTTCAATTGAAGCAAACTTAACAAAATGCATTCTTCCTTCAAACTAAACTTTGGAAAAATCTAAGTACTAAGGAAATTCTAATAAATAAAAAGAAAGACAAATAAAGCTAAAACAAAGAGAAGAACAAAAGGTTCAAACAAAAGAAAAGGATGTCCAAGTTCACACAAGGGCTATTTATAGATCCAAAGGGGGGGGGGATAAGTTGATTGATGAGGATTTGAGTCAGAAATTTTAATTAAGATAGATTTTGGGGAGTTTCCCTCGCAAGGTTTCCCGGGGGGAGTAATGAAGGCCGGCTAAAGGGCCCGGGGGCTTAAATGAAAGGCCGGAAAAAAGGCGGGGTTTTTTTTTTTTTAGGGGTTTTTAAGGACGGCCAAGGGCGGCCAAGGACGGCGGCCTTCAGTGCATCCTTCGCTCACTTCTTCAATTTTGTGCAAAATCCTCAATTAATTAATTTACTTTTTCCCAAACCCTTATTTCAAATAAATCCCAAATACATTTTTTTTTATATTTTCTTATAATTTTAAATAAAATTTTTATAAGTCAAAAGAAAATATAAGTATAATGGATCTTACAATCCACACTTGAACTTTGTTGTCCTCAATTCTCAATGTTCAAAGGCTAAACATTGGGTAAACCCCGTTCTCTACGAGATTTTTACTCTTAAATTGTAACTATGTAAACTATCACAACAATTGGAGAGCTAGTTGGCACCAATTCAATTTCAGGATTTCATTGCAGAACACTTTAAGACATAAATAAAGCATGGGATTTGTAAGTCTTGATGTGTGCAATCATATTATTTCTACATTTATAATCCTTCCCCTCACTTTAAAATTGGACAAATGTCCTCATTGTTCTATAATAGCACAAAATTAGGAAAAGAATGTCAATGCAAAAATTGAAAAACACTGGTAACTTCCCTGGTGCTAAAGTTGTTCATCAATAAGAAAATACCTCCCAAATGTTTGTCACCCTGTTTCATAATGAAATAAACACTAAAAGCAAAATGTCATGGATCACAAGTCTTTCAACAAGTGGGTGCTTAACAAATCATACAAACCAATCATCAACGTTCAAAAATAAAATATTAAATAAAATAATAGAGAAGAAATTCTAAAATGTCGGACTCAGAGCTGCGAGGACCTCACATGAGGTCTATAATCACAAATGTTCTGGGCTGTGGATGGTTTGGGAATGAAAAACATGATATTGCGGATTTTTAACATATTGACCAAGGTGGTCTAAATTTCTTATTCTTTTTCCTGCTCTTTATGAATTTTTTCTTGACTTCTTTTATGTCTTTTCTAAATGTTTATAACTGCTAGTCATGAAGGGTAGATAAGAAACCTGAGGCGTCTATCAATCAGTGGAAGGACCTCATGATATTCCACTCCTCGTAAATGGGAGGATTAGCTTGTGGATTACCTTGGTGTAGTCCCCAACTCTGAAAGCGTGCAGAGGAAAATCCTCTTACATTCTATTACTTATCATCAACAGGATCTCTGAAAATCCCCATCCTTTCAATAATGCAGTTACTGTATCTCAACAAAATAAATTGTGTCCTTGTATCCTCAATCTGTCTGCCATAAAAGTAACTACCTCTATACCATATCAAGTTTGTAATCATTATTCATGCAAAAAGAGGTAAAACATATCAAACTAGTCACCTTACTATGACTAGTTTTCTTACAACAGATTGTGTGAGCAAGGATATAGGTGGAGTAAATTGTGCTATGCTCTACTAGAAGCATAACTAGAAGCAAAGACTTTGAAGGTACGAATCATAAGGTTAGGATGAATCATCTGCAACCACATCATTTCTGCATTCATTCCTTCAGGCCAGGATGTTAGTTTGGAATTTTCTTCAGGTTATGGGTCATCATGAAGTTTTAAGAAGAAACGATTTGATTTCAAAATTAATCTGTGGAATATCTTCATAGGCTTGAAAAGTCATGGCGATGCTGTTGTCATCCTTCTCTATCTGCAAAGTGGACAAAAAACTCAATTGTAATATCTTTATAAGTGGTGGATCTTCTTTCTCGAAGAGCTGAAACAAAGTTTATTTGCCTCCATCTGTTTGCAATTTTTCATCAAGCCTATTCCTGCAGAACCGTCCAATCCAAGATATTGACTGATTTAAGATTGTTCTTCTTGTCAAACATTTTCTTACTTTCTTTGCATATATGATTGGAAAGTAGGAAACTTTTGGTTGGGTTCCTGAATTGATGTTAAGAGGTTTTTTGCTTCTTCCTCATAGGCTGGAAGTTTTTGGGTTGCATTGCCTTCAAAAAGTGTTGTTAGTTCAATCGATTAGCTTACTTTATTAAACTTCTTCAGCCAATATATTCATGTTGCACTCGTGTTTTCTTTAAAGGAAGCACTAGCATTGCTTATGCACAGAAGTGTCTTTATGTCAATTACCTTGGCTATTCGAGAATTACATGCTGGCAGCCTAGAGTTATGCGGCCTAGATTTTAAACCAAAGTGGAGATTTTTTCAAAAAAAAAAACAAAAAACAAACCACGGGGAATAGGAGAACCAGGAGTTTCACGCTGTGCAAATGCTCTAACAAAAATAGTGAAAGAATAATATGTAATTAACTGCAGCAAGGTTCTTCTAAATCATGCAATCTGAATTTTTTTTTTTTGTTTTTTCAAAAATATACATTAATGAACTAGATTTACATCATTTCCAAATCATGACACAAGACTCAAAATTAATCCATAACTACTTTAAGTAATAGTAGTTTACATTTTTCTAAAGCACCAAAATCCACCAAATTCTATTAATTTTACACAATTGGTTAAATTATAATTTCTAATTATGCTAAATGGGTTTGGACGAGTCAAACAACAAATCACTTAACCATCAAAATGCAAGTATAAAATCGACTTCTACATGAAAAATCATAAAACCAACAACTTCAAATCCAACAATCCATCAGATTCCGCATGTGATCGAAATTTAAACCCACAGGGACATTATTTTCAGGCAAAATTCCACAAGCAAAGAAGAAAGAACTTAAGAGACGAGAAAGAATGGAACTTACTTGGAATGTCTTGGATGTAATCACGAGTGAGTGTGAATGAGAGAGTAAAGAAATAAATTAGGTAAAGAGTGAAAAGAAGTGCGAGAAAGAGATGATTTCGTGATGAGAAAAAGGTGAGTTAAGAGAGGAGAGGACAAAATATGAGCAATGAGAGAGAAAGGACGGGCAGGCAAGTCTAAAAAAACTAGACAAAAGGCGGCACCTCGTACTGTACGCAGCCGGCCTTTATAAGCCGGCCTTTAATTGTACAAGAGTTTTAGGCCGGCTTTAAAGCCGGAGCTTTTATCGGCTTTTTTCTTTTTTTTTTTTTTTTTTTATCGAAATTATTCTTGTCACTTATTAGCAATGGGCTGCCTTCCTGAAGCGCTTGTTTTTAGTCGCTAGCCCGACTTTTCCAATTCAAGTTCTAAATTTCCTAAATCCTCAGTTGTTGGCGTTTCTATCAACATGTTCTCATTCATAGTAATGTTTGAGATGATTACCGTTTTTACTTTAAAAGTTACGGTTGTCTTTGCCTTCACTCAACTGCACCATAAGGAAACACATTAACATTTCCAAATGGTCCAAGACCATCGTGATTTCACTTACCTGGGAATTGCTTCAATCGTGAGTGTACAATAAGACTCTTTGAAGTCAAGAACTTCCCGCTGTAAGATGATCTTATCATGCCATCGCTTTGCTCTTTACTTGTAAATTCTGCATTTTCATATGCTTCCTCTCTCATCTCGGCATTGCTCCCCCAATAGGAGAAAACCTCTTTTCTCCTGCAGCTTGCAAACTCAAAGTTAAGTTTTTTATGGCCAGTATGCCTTGGTGCTCAAGCTCACGGGTTGGTGACTTGATTTACCATAAAAACAATCTTATCAGTAGGGGACATTCCAATAGGTGTTTTAAAAGCTGTTCTATAAGCACTTAATGCAATCATCAAGTTTTCAAACACCAATCCTTTCGGGATGCATGACAGTATTTCTCTAAGATTCGGCTTACTTAATTTCCCTATTGGATACATCAACCTGTCCACATGTTTGTGGATGATAAAGAGGTGGCAATTTGTGGGTAACTCCATATTTTAATAATAATTTCTCAAATTTCCTGTTACAAAAAAAATGTGTTCCCCCATCACTTATTATAGCTCTAGGTCCCCCCCCCCTATCTTGAAAATATATTCTTTTTCAAATTAATGACAACCCTACTGTCATTAGTTTGTAGTGCAACTGCCTTCTACCCATTTCGAATAATAATCAACAGCTAAAAAGAATATATTTATTTGAAAAGGATGAGGGAAAAGGACCCATAAGGTTCCGATTCCCCAACGTCATAAAAGTTCAATTACAAGTATATTATTTTGTTGGTAATTCATGTCTTCTTGAAATATTGCAGTCCTTTGGCATTGGAGCACAAGTCATAATGAAGTTCCTGCAATCATGAAACAACTTGGACCATTATAATCCGCAAGATAAAATTTTTGCTGCTGTTATTTCTACCCAAAGTGACTCTGTTTCTTTGGAGTGACAGTGCTTTATATGCTTAGCTGTTCAATTTAGGCACACATCGTCATAATTACTTGGTCAGCACAGGATTTAAACAAATACGCTCATCCAAAAATTATACTTCACATCAGGCAAAAATTTCTTTTTCTGTTGGAATGCAAACCATATGGCTATGATTTTTTAACCAGTAATGAACTATGTTGCATACCAAGGTAAAATCTTGGATGTCTTGTTGCATGAAATGTTCATAGGGAATTTTTCATTGATGGGTGGTTCTAAACAATCATTTTCCAACGTGATAAATGATCAGCAACACATTTTCACTTCCCTTTTATCCTTATCTTCTAAGTCAAAATTCTTGCGCAATAGTATCCAAGTAATTAACCATGGATTTAGCATCAGCTTAGCAAATAAATGCTTAAGGGCAGCATGATCGTGTATACTATTACTTTAGAACCTAATCAAAGTAAGACCTAAACTTGTCACATGCAAATATCACTGCTAATAGCTCTTTTTCTGTTGTGGCATAGTTTTTTTTTGGGCCTGTTCAAGGTTTCTCTTGCTTAGTTTATTGCGGAAAGATCTTACTTTTCTTTGTCCTAGTACTGCCCCACGGCATAGTCCATAGCATCAAACATCAGCTCAAATGGAATTCCAATTGGTGCAACAATCACAGGGTGCAGGCTGATCTTCTCCTTCAATATATTGATGCTTTGCAAAACAATTTTCATCAAACACAAAAAGTAGAATCTTTTTCAAGTTAAATTACACAGAGGTCTGGAGATTTTAGAGAAGTCCTGATAAAATCTCCTGTAGAAGCCAGCAAAGTACCTAAGAAGCTCCTGACTCCTTTTACTGAAGTAGGTGGTGGCAACTTCTCTATTACTCCACTTTTGCCTTGTCAACTTCAATCCCTTTTTCTGACACTTGTGAACCTAACACTATTCCTCTCGTACCATAACAATGGGCATTTCTCCCAATTCAGGAAGGAGGTTAGTTTCCTTACATCTTTTGAGCACAAAGCCTAAATTTTTCAAACATGATTAAATGGACTTCCCAAAAAACGGGAGAAAGTCATCCATAAATATTTCAATAAAATTCTCTAACATGTCGAACATATAGACATAATACACTTGAAAGTTTAGCAGGTGCATTACAGAGACCAAAGAGGCATTCTCTAAATGCAAAAGCATAACAAAAAAACCACTACCCCATAGGGACAAGTTAATGTGGTTTTCTCCTGATACTTGAGAACGCTATATGAATTTGATTATACCAGAATAACCATCAAGGGAAACAGTAATAATCATGCCTGCGAGTTTTTCTAAATCTGATCAATGAAAGGTAAGGGAAAGTGGTCTTTCGGGTGGCATCATTAATTTTCTATAATCTATGCAAAACTCGCCACCCTGTCCAGTACGGGTTGGGATCAATTCATTGGCATCATTCTTTACCACAGTCATGCCACCATTTCTTTGTACTAACTGGACAGGACTAAACCCATTTTACTATCAGGTATATTGGAAAATAATGCTGCATCTACAATTTAAGTACTTCCTTTTTTACAACTTTCCTTAAAGAGTTGGGTGAAGTCTTCTTTGTGGTTTGTACTGTGGTTTACAATCAGCTCAGAAATATCCTATGAGTACAAATTAAGGGTAATTCCCTTAATTCGCAATGTCAATGGTCCACCGATTTGCTTCCTTATGTTCTCTAAGAACATCCAAATAGTTTGTTGCTCTTGTTCACCTGTCAAAGAAGAAGAATTGTTATTTGGCAAAGATTTCATTTGTTCCAGATAGCTACTTTAAATGAACGGCAAAGGTTTAAGTTCAAAAGAACCGGGGGTTGTGTTCAATGATTGGCATCGGTTTCTTTCTGTGGTCCCCTGATCTCATTCGTTATTTATAGTGTCGAGTCTTGAATTCATAAACTTGTTCAACACGTTTTTTTGAGGGTTCATCCTCATCATCACTCCAATCATCTAAATCCCTGAGAACTGACTCCATCGTGTCCACACCTGCATTTCTTCCATGACTCAGAGGAAAGCCTCATCAACACTATCATAGTGTAACGGATTTACAGTCATTCAAATTTTTTTGTAGCCTTCATACACATTGAACGTGACTTGTTCATCCATACTTCTTAAGTAAGCTTCCTTCGTTCCACATCATATTAGGCTTTACCTGTTGAAGAGGATGGTCGCCAAGGATCATGGGTACCTCTGTATCATCCTCCATCTCCAAGACTATAAAAGTCAACTGGAATGATGAATTTATCTCTTTCACTAGGACATTTTCCACAATCCCTCTTGGGTATTTGATGCTCCTTTCAGCAAGTTGCAAGGTAACATGAGTTCCCTTACACTCTCCAAGTCCCAATTCCTAAAAATATATAGAGGCATTAACTTTATACTTGCACCAGAGTCAATAAGAACTTATCAAAATGAAAATTGCCTATGGTGCAAGGACAGTAAAAATCCCTTGATTATCTTTGTTTTCTTGGCAAACTAGGTACATTCATTCTGTAAGATTCATTGACATTCATGTAGCATCCACAGTTCATTCCCTTCAATCTTCCTCTTCTTTGTGAGTAATCCTTCATGAGCCTTAGCATTGTTGCAAGATGGCATCTGCTGAAGTTGCTTCAGCCAAAAGGGAATGTTATTTTGCAATTTTTTTTAAAGACTTCTAAAAATTTAGCAAATGGTGACTGTATCCATTTAGTTGTTGCTGCAGCATCCTGGGAAAGGAAATAGGAAGGAACTATGCTTTCACTTTTGGAGAATTTTCTTTAATTCCTCTTCCTTTTGTTTCCCTTTTATCTTTTTCAGGGGGGGGGTTTTAACCTCTCTTTCCTCAAGTTTCTTATCAACCAATTCCTTTACCACTTCTTAACATAATACATTTACCCAAAATCCCCTTAGGATTTTGCTCAGTATTGCTAGGTATAGATCCAGTTGGTCTATTATCAACTCGTTGAGACTTGTTGACTAAGCTGATTTTCAAGATTCCTAATGGTGGCTTGTTGATTTTGCACTTTGTGTCAGTTTTTGCATTATAAAAACTTTTCTTGAGTTCTTCCATTTTAGATGACTTTGATGAGAAGAGGTATTATGCATTAGGATATTGTTGATGGGGAGTATTTACTTATGTTTAGAACTTGCTTTTGAAATCCAGGGGGTTTTTTAATGTGCATTGTTTCATGTCTCCATGAGAATTTTGGCATGGTTTCGCCACCCTGGATTGTAGGTGTTTGAATAAGGTCTTGATGACCTCTTGGAAATTGTCTGTTGGACAAAAATTTACTTGTCTCCATGGGGATGAGGATGGAAAGGTTTCCAGATGGGCACTCAAGTGTGAGTGGGTCCTGAGCATAACTCACAACAAGAAATTGATTAACATTGAAAGAAGGTGTTAGAGGGATGAGTTTACTACCTGGGCGGTCAAAGAGCTGAAATCTGAGCTGTTAAGGTGTCCATATCATTGACAGTTGCCACTCTAGTACTTACCTCTTTCATGTTGCCAATTATGTGCAACTAGGGCCATTTCATCTATCAAAGCACAGCCTCATCTATGTTTACTCATTAATGCACCACCGAAGCAGCATCACTAGAGATCTCAATGTGTCATCTAAAATGAGATAGAATATCTCATTAAGGAGATTATCTGGTAATCCATGATGGGGCATTTTCTAATTGCCTCCTTTATTGAATCTTTCCATGTCTTCATAAAGTGATTCACCACTAAACTTACTGAAGTTTGTGATGTCATTTCTTAACTAGCAGTTTAGTGGTGGAAAAAAATCTCCTTAAAAATTTAGATGGAGATCTACCCAAGTGGATACAGAGTCTTGTGGCATGATTGTACCACGCCTAGCTTTTTCTATAATGTGAAAATGGAAAAAGTGTAGACCTAATTACTTCATCAGATACTATATTCATTTTCACTGTTACTTACAATATTGATGAAATACTGCAATATGATCACTCAGGACTTTCATTTGGATATCCTCCAAATGATTTGATGAACCATTTGAACGAGTGCTGGTTTTTAACTCGAAATTATTAGCATGATTGTTGGTCTTCTAATTGCAGGACCTGAAACAACAGGTACCGTGTATTCTCGCGAAGTGCATCTACCAAACCCGGAATCTGATTGTTGTTCTCATATAGCATTGTTCTCTTCTTCCTTTCTTCCTGCTCTTTCTTAAGTTGTCGCTAGCTGCGTTCTATCTCAAGTATTAATTGGTAGTAGTCAGCACTTCTACTCTTGCGCATAAAAGTCCTTAAAGAGAATGGGAAAACGATCATCACATGATAGAAAAATTAAATAAAAAATAATTGTGCTAAATTACCAACAGAATTACGAAATCTAATATCTATTAGTTTCCCGGCAAGGCGCAAAACTTGATACACTAAGTAACATTTTTAATAATGGGAGCGTAAATCATGCAGAAGTGCCCTGGTCGTATCAAAGTAATAAAGTGGTGAAAAGTAAGAGTTGTCCGATCCCTGAGGAACCAATAGAGTACTAGATCTATGGCAATTCTTATCAATATATAGGTGATTATAAAAGGGGTTTTGAAATGTCTAATCTAAAAATTTACTTAAAGCAACAAGAAAAATTTATGACGAATCTATCAATTATGAACAAGGGGAAATTAGAATTCACCCTAATTTGTTAATCAAATTTGCTACCAAGTTATGGCAATAGTGGTTATAAGGTTATTCAAAGTGAGTTTAGAAAATCTTTTTAGAAGGGATGTTGACCTTAAATCAATTAGTCGGCTTCGCGTCTTCAATTAACCAAGGATTCAAAATTATGTTCGTTACCTCCGATGCTACAAACAACTAAAGCCTAAATCAATTACCCTTATCCTTAGTGATTAATTAACAAAGAAACATTGCATGCGCCCTCCATAAACTCTAATTAAACCATTTATCGCAACTCCGTTATTGATAATCAATCTACATAAGAATTCACTAACAAATCCTAATCCATTCCGTATTCAAAAGGATTTCTAACTAATTATAATCAAAGACTTTTTATAAATTGAAATCAAAGGAAATGCAATCTGAATAATCTACTATTTCCTAATTAATAACATGGCTACAATTTCCTTTTAACATTCTAGAGTTTCATCCCAATTTCCACAAGGACGGATTTTAGAACATTATAGTATGAGTTGCAGAAAAACAATTGAAATAAGAGGTTGCAATGGAATTCATTTTAAACAACTATTAAATGGCAGAAAAGAAAATAAAGTAAATGAAACAATGGTTATAATCTTCAAGAGTGCTTCAATCTTCAAAATTGACCTCATTGAATTCTTCAATTGAAAGCAAACTTCAACCAAAATGACATTCTTCTTCAAACTAAACTTGGAAATCTAAAGTACTTAAGGAAATTTAATGATTCAAAATGGGGGAGAGACAAAATGATGCTAAAACAAAGAAAGAAGAACAAAGGATCTAAACAAAGAATAGGAATGACTCTCAAGGTTCACACAAGGGGTCTATTTATTAGGATCCAAAGAGGAGGGGGATAAGGTTGATATGATGAGGATTTGAGTCAGAGCAAAATTAATTAGATATGATTTGGAGATATTCTCGCAATGGATATCCGGGAGTAATGAAGGCCGGCTCAAGGCCGGCGGCCTTGAATGTAGGCCGGATAAAGGCCGGCGGCTTTGCTTCTTTTTTAGGCCGGTTTAAGGCCGGCTCAGGACGGCCCAAGGACGGCGGCCTTCAGTGCAATCCTTCGCTCACTTCTTTCAATTCGTGAAAAACCTCCTCCATTACTAGTAATTTACCTTTTGGTCCTCAAAACCTGTATTTTCACAATAAATACCATTTAAGTATCATTTCTTTATATTTATTATAATATTAAAAAAATTTAATATAAGTCCAAAAGAAAATATAAGTATAATGTGATCTTATCATAGTTCACTTGCTGATAGGTCCATTGTTGTTTATCCTGCGGAGAGTTTAGAAGAAGTTTTAGTACAAGTTAATGGGTTAGTTTTCCTTGTAGATTTTTTATGTGCTTTGACATGGAGAATGATGATTCTCGTATTTCTCATGTATATTATTAGGAAGACCATTTCTTAGGACATCCAGAATGAAAATTGATGTACATGACTGGTACCTCACTGATGGAGTTGATGTGAAAAGTGATGAAATTTAACTTATGATGCCATGAAAATATCCTAGTGATATCTCTCCTGTTTTGCTTTGTAGATGTTTTGACATTAACAAAGGTACCATTTGACTTGATAGACGATGATGAGTGAAAATTGTACTTAATAGGAAAGTCTTACTATTAATGCATTGAAAACTTGAGGAGAAACTTGTAATATCCTCTGATTTATAGGACATGTCTTTGGAGAGCTGGAATCGTTAATTAAAACCTATCAGGTTTGTGTGTCTACTTTTATTTACCCCTTACTAACACAAGACTCTTCCCTCTATTGTGCAGGCACCAAAGCTGAATTAAACCTTCCAGAGCATCTAAAGTACATTTTCTTAGGAGAAAATGAGACTCTTGCTGTGATAGTCTCTAACAAACTAAGTACTTAGAAGAAGAAAAGTTGTTCGGGTGTTGAGAGAGTATAAGAAGCCATTGGATGTTCCATGCTGATATCAAAGGACTAAGCCCCGCCACATGCTATGCACAAGAATTAATGGAAGATAATGCAAATAAAACCCCTTTTTTCAAAGGGGGGGGGATAAAAAAAGGGTTCAGCGTCGTTTGAACCCACCTATGATGGATGTAGTTAGAAAGAGATCTTGAAACTTCTCGATGCAGTATGATTATCCAATTTCCAATAGCAATGGTAAGTCCATTCAAGTTGTTCAAAGAAAACGGGCTACTTAATCTGTGATCGAATACTCTAATGGTGAGTTAATTCTTACTACTCGGGTCTCAGAAGGATGGAGGGCTTGTGTTGATTATAGGAAGTTAAATGCGGTCAACTAAGTAAAGATCACTTCTCTTCCTTTTCTTGATCAGATGCTTGAACGATTTGGCTGGACTTTATACTATTGTTGTCTTGTTGGTTATTCAGGTTTTCATCTAATATTCCTGTGCATCGGAAAATCAATGAGAAGACTCTTTCACTTGTCCATTCGGTACTTTTCATATCGAGGATGCCTTTTGGGCTCTGCAATGCCCAGGCCACATTCCAAAAGGTGTTGGTTAGTATATTTTCAGATGTATGTGGAGAATATCATAGAGGTTTTCATGGTGACTTTCACTTGTCTATGGTAACTCTTTTGATTATGTTAACTAACTTACAAAAGTGCTTCAAAGATGTATAGAATAAGAATTCTTGTGTTGTGAATTATGAGAATGTCACTTTATGGTTGAACTAAGTGTCATTCTAGGTATATTGTATCTTCTAAGGGGCTTGAATCGATAAAGCTAAAGTTAGGAATGTGATTAAATCTCTACCTTGCCCTATAAGTGCACGAGGAAATTCGCTCTTTTCTTGGGTGTGCAGGATTCTATCGAGCTCATCAAGGTTTTTGACACATGAGGTATAAGTTAACTTCTGACCTACAATCATCCAACACCTGACTGGAAACCTTCTTTAAAATTATATGTGATGCAGAGCAATTATGCTGTTGGAGCTGTTCTTTGCAAAGAGTTGGAAAGAGCTTCTCATGTCATTTATTTCACGCTTCAGAACATAGGATAGGCTCAATGACAACTATTCACAACGGGAAAAGAACTCTTAGCTGTTGTTTTTGCAATAGAAAATCATCAATTCAGTTTATTTTACTTGGTTCTAAGGTATTTGTTTTATCTCTGATCATGCAGCTCTCAAATACCTGCTCGCGAAGAAGGAGTGAACCAAGACTTTTCGTGGATACTCTTATTTAGAGTTTGTATGGAAATACTCGTAGGAAAAGGCTTGAAAACGTAAGTTGGCGATAACCTCAGTTGATATTATCGAGTGAGGGTCATATACCAATACTAGATGATTTTCCAGATGAGCATCTCTTTTCTATTCAAGAAATTCCGTGGTATGCGGATATTGTAATCAACTATTTGGTTATAAGACACTACCAAGTTGATGTGTCTAGGGCTCAAAAAGATAAATAAAAAGTGAATGCTAAAGTTCTATGTATGGGATGATTCGTATTTGTGGAAACATTTATGCCTGATCAATCATTGGAGTGTATTTCTCAAGAACAATATTCCTTCAGTGTTGGCGATTTTGTTACTCATATGCATGTGGTGGAATTTTGGCCCTAAGAGGACACGCTCAAAAAGTTGTTAGGGTGTGGTTTGTTTTGGCCTACTTTGTTTCGTGATTCTTTTATGTTTGTAAGTCTTGCGAATGGATGTCAAAAATTGGCAAATTCAGGGAGGAGAGGACCAAGCGCACTTACCCTATTCTTGCTTTGTGAAATTTTTGATATATGGGGTATTGACTTATGGGTCATTTTCATCTTTTCTTTCGGTAATTTTTAGCATCCTTTTTCTTAATGGATTATGTTTTATTATCTAAAAGGGGTGGAAGCGACCAAAGCGATCGAACTAATGATGCCAAAGTTGTGGTGGATATTTGTTAATTAAATCTCATTATTTTTGCTAGGTTCGGGACACTATAAAGGCTCTTTATCAGTGATCGTGGCTCACACTTTGTAATAGAGTAGTGGAAACTCTACTTAAAATGTATAAGGTCACTCATTGCACTTCCACTGCATACCACCCTAACCAATGGATTGCCAAAAGTCTCAAATCGAGAAATCAAGTCTATTCTGGACAAATTGTCATCCAAGAGGAAGGATTGGAAGCACAAGACTTAAGATGCATTATGGGCCTACCGGACAGTTACAAGACCCTATAGTATGTCTCTACCGTTTGGATATTTGGCAAACGTGTATTTTCCTGTGGAGTTGGAACATAGGGCTTACTGGGCTGTAATAACATGTAACATGCAAATGGATGAGGTTGTGTGAGCACAGAAAAACTTCAATTACAAGAAATTAAGGAAAATTAGAAGAGAAGCTTATGAGGAGAGAGTACCTAATTCTACATGCTGTGAGAATAAAACAAACAAAGATTTTCATGATCAAATGATTTCCAGAAAGAATATTTCTATAGGTAAAAAAGTATTACTCTATCATTCTCGATTGAAGTTTTGAAAGTTGTTTTCTGGAAAACTATGATCATGGTGGGTTAGTCTTTTGTTATCACTAACAAATTTTCAATGGTGCAGTGAGATCGCAAGTCTAGAAAAATGGTAAGAATTCAAAGTCATATGGTCATCGCTTGTAAACCATTTTTATGAAGGATTTCAAGTGTGTAATATTAAAGAAAGTAGTTTAACTTACCGCTTGTATAGTGATTAATTACAAGGAATGTCTAGCTAAAGACGTTAAAAGCAAGGCGCTTCATGGGAAGGCAACCCATGTAAATATATATATATATTATATATGGTATATCAATTTATTTTATTTTAGTTTTGTTTGATTTTTTCTTTTTGATTAGCTGCAGCAAGGGTTTATAATATCATCAGATGGACCACTCTCTTCTAGTGCTTAAAGGGGAGGAGAGACTCCATTTACTCTACACTTTATAACTTGGGAGACAGCCCCCACAGTACCATATTCTTTCCTACCTCCTCCATTCTTAATGTTCCTTATGTTGTTAATTCCTCTTTACTTGTGCTGAATTTAGGAACAGGTGCGAACACTGTTTAAACTAAGTGTGGGGAGAGGATAATAAATATAAAGAATAGAGAATTGACTCATACTTCTGAATGTTTGTCCTTAAGCAATTTTAAGCCAATTTTTCAAAATTATCATGAAATTAAAGATGTACTAAATGTTGTATTAAGCATCTACAAATGTTGAAATTGACTTGTTTATGTGATTTAATCACCTTCTACTGATGATTAGATTAATTGGTTAAAATTAAGTAGTGAAAATACTATTAAGAAACAAATTTACCTTGTATTTGCTTTAGAATTGGAAGTCTAAGAGTGAGTCGAGTTTCCGAAGAAGTGAAAAATAAACAAGTTTACTTCTAGGTTTTATTAGTTACTGTATACTCTTTGATGTTGTTTTGAAAACATTTTAACATTAGTGAAAAAAATGTGGAAAGAATCAAGCATAGCCATTACTCCAATGATTCAAGTATTGATTTAAGACTATTCAAACTTGTAATGTTAGAGTGAGGAAGATGTCCGTAGGGGCATCTCAAAAACCGGTCACTGAGTGACAAGCTCGGGATGTTGCTGACTCATTGAACTACTTTAACGATAAGGCAAAAAAGGCGAAGTTCATGAAAAGAAGCGGGCAAAAACCGTCAAAATAGATGCTTGATTAAATCAAAAGAACATGAATGTAAAAATTCATAAAAAATTCATTGATTGATAAGACTTATAATTAAAAAAGGGAGAAATCTAGGAGAAAGAGTAGATACAATATGTTTTTACTTTATGTTGCTAAGATTATATACTTGATAATATTCCAATGAAGTTTATTTGGGTGTTTTTCCTTATTGGATTAAGTATTCACTTTTGGAATAAAGTTCTTTTGTAAAACATGAGGATTAAAGTTTGTTTTGTTTAGATTAGCTATTAAATTTTGTCTATGGTAATTTAATCACAGGAAACTAGGTTTGGTTGGAGGCCAGTTAGTAGACATTAAAATTACAAGTCATGATTATAAAAGTATAGATGCTTGAATGATGAAAAGAAATTTCGTATAATCTATGATGGATTTCTCAATTGATTTGTTCATTGCTTGTGGACAAGCAAAGAGTTTAAGTGTGGGGCGATATTAGATAGAGCATTTTATACTCAACTTATTAGTATGGAATTGTGTTAATTTTATTATTGATTTTATAGAAATCATAAGGATAAGGAAAATGGTACTTAATTTTTTTATGGTGATAAATCAGGTTTAATGGGTCAAGAGTGATAATTCAAGTGATTTAGAGAAGTTATCTACAATTTGGATCAAAGACAAGGATTTACACCCGTCGGAGGAAAGTACATTGGCGTGTATGATGTATTTGAGTACACGCGTGTACCTTGGTTCAGATCTATAGAAACATCTCGGTTGATTTTGAAGGTACACGCGCCGTGTATCTATCTTAAAGAACAATCAGAGGGAGGCACGGTTTTGTATCTAGTCGTTGGTGGTAGCGTGCACACACTGTAACAAGGATGAGGAATGTGGATTTCGGACCAGAGGGAGGCACGGTTTATGATATAGCCGTGTTTCTAGCTAATCGTGCCCACACAATGAACATGGATGAGGATTGTGGATTATCGACTAGAGGGGGGTGGCACGGTTCGAAATATGGCCGTTGATTGGTGGGTGTGCCAGGCATACGTTATTCACTTCTCGAGATTTACTTTAATTAGAAAAAGAAAGTTATATTCGTATCTTGCTAGCTAAAGATCCTCTGCCAATACCTCTAACAGTATTAGTATATCAACCCTAAGGAGAAATGATGAATTTTTGTGAGGAGGTAGAGGCGAGAGGCAGAGCAAAGAGAGACCGGAAAACAAAGATTTTTCATGTTTTCTCTTTTAATTTTCTTTTTGAGGATAAACATGGTAGCTAAGAGATTTTCTACCCCAAAGGGGATCTTGAAGTTTAATTCTTAAAAAAATTTGGGAAAAATTGTTTATCTTTACTCTATTCTTTTTTTTGGGGGTATTTAAAATATTTATGAAGTTTTTTTAAAAGTTATCTTTTTTGATTTGGTTTGAATTAGAGCTTTTCTACTAAAATTTTTTAAAAATTAATATTTTAAAAAAGTACATCAGACCCCAATTGTTTGATAGTTCTAGCTTCGGTGAACAATTAAAATGTTTGTTATAAATTGATAGTCAAACTATGTTATGGAGATATATGATTTTTTTTAAAAAAAGGTTATCTTATAATTTTTGGCATGAATGGTGATTCTCTTGTTTTTAAGGCTATTGATAGATTAAATTTTTGGGGTTTTTTGGGGGTTTTTTTTAATAAATTTAAAAGAAAAAATCAAAGAGATGTTTTGATTATAAAGGGGAAAAAAAGGAGAGATAGGTTTTTTTGGCTTTTTAAAAACCCTAACCCAAATTTACTTAGGAAAAAAATAGAAAATTTTGCCAATGTTTAGTTCCAAAAATTTTAAAATATATTGAAATTTCCCTTTTGGGTAGGCTTTTATTTATTATTAAAATTTTTTTATCTGTTTCAATATTTTTTTGGGGCAAAAAAAAACCCCCCCCATTCTTTTTTTTCCCCTTTTATTCTTTTTTAAAAAAAAATTATATTTAACCATTCCTGGGAACGGGCCATCATATGTACACAAATTAAAATGTTAGGAGTGGTTTTTTTTTTTTTTTGGATTCGATCCCAAGATATCCTTTATCAGCCCCTTAAGTGTTTTTTTGAATTTTTTTTGTCGAGTTTTTTGTGACGGCCCCAAAGGGGGCCTTTTTAAAAGGGGTCCATATTCCCCCTTTGTTTAAAATCCCATATGGCTTCATCGTTTTTGATAATAATAATACTTATATTTCTAAAAATTGTAGGTTTCACAAATAAATTTCCCCTCTAAGAAAAATATCCTTTTGGGGAAAAAAAGATCTTTTCCCCCCTTTTTTTTTATTATGTGTAGAAAATTCAAGGAGTCTTAATGAATTTTATTTGGGTTAAGTTCTTTGACCGAACCTTTAAAATTTTCCAAAAAAAAAAAGAAGGATGTTAAGGGCCCTTTAAATTCCCCCTTTGAGGGGTTTGATCTTTTTCACTTTTTGAAACCCATTTTTTAAAACCCAAAATATTCTTGAACATGTTTTGGGGGAAATATGGATATTTCCTTTTGGGTATAAATTTTTTCCCCTTTTTAACTGGTTTTTTTAATCCCTTTAAAAATTTATTCAATTGAAACTTTTTCAATTAGGGTATGATAAAAAATAGTTTAAATGATAGTTAAAAAGAACCTAAGGTTAGGCTAGAAATTAGAGAAACCCCAATATATCATAAGTTGACCTAAAAAAAATTTTAAAATTTAAAAAAAGGTCAAAAAAGTAAAAATTCGACAAATAATTTTTTTACACAAAAAGAATTTTTTTTGACTTGGTTAATCCCCCCTTTAAAACATCATATCTAAAAACCCAATTTTTGAGGATTAACAAAACCCCCAACCCCCAAAAAAAAAAAAAAAAAAAATAAAAATTAATGGCAAATAAATTTTTAAATGAAAAGTCCCCTTTTAAACCCCTTTTTTAAAAACCTTCTAAGCAGTTTTAAACCTGAAAAACCCTCTAAATCTTAATTAATCAAAAAAAAAAATTTTTGAATCAATATTATTTTTAAAATTACTCAAAAAAAAATTAAAAAAAATTGACAAAATTCCTCAGCCCCTCTCCCCAAAAGCCACAAAAAAAAGTCAAACTTCCCCTCTTATTTACCTTTTTTTTTCTTATCTTATCAAGTTCTGATGGGGAACCATAAAAAGGGTTTTGGGGAATTTTGAAGGGGGAAAAACAACTAAGGGGAAATTTTGGGAACTAAAAAAAGCAAAAGGGCAATACAAGGGCGCGAGCAAAACAGATTAAGCAAGCTATGCAAGGTTTGTAAAAATTTTTTAAATTTAAGCAAATCTGGGAATAAATTTTTGGAGACAATGAGTTGGGCGAACCCAAATTATTAATGTCATAAACCAAAAAAATGGAGCCTAAATCAAAAAAGGGGTATTTAATTAGGGTTTAGAAGAAATTGGGCTTTGCTTACATCAAAAAATTTTATTAGTGTAGTTAAGACTTTTTTAAAATTTTCTCTAGTAGTAGGTTGTTAATGGGAATGGGGAGGGTTTTTTTTTTTGTTAAAATTACCCTTGGAACTCTAAAAATAGGGAAAAAAAAAGTTGTGTTGAGGGGGTGGGATAAGACCCTTTAAACTTATTTTTTTTTTGGATTTATATTAAATTTTTTTCAATTTTTTTATAAAATAAAAAAATGGTTTTAAAATTGGTGTTTTTTTTTAAAAAAATTTGGGGGTTTTTTGGGGCCAAAAAAAAAAATTTTTCTTTTTAAATTTTGGGGGGAGTTTTTCAAAAAATTTGGGAAGAAGAAAGTAAAGGGGATTGATTGAAGGCCACCGGCCTTGGTCGGCCTACAAAAACCCGGGGCCCCTCAAAACACATCGCCCCCGCGGCCCCTTTAACCCCGGCCTACTTCTAGGCCCCCATTTTTCCCCCGGGCCCCTACTTTGTCCCCGGATATCCGTTAAAAAAATTTTTCCCAAAAATTTTTTTTTAAAATTAAAATTTGTTGCCCTAAATTTCTCACGATCACCCTTATCTCCTCCTCTTTGGATTTTAAAAATCCCCCCTTTTTATGTCCCTTTTGGGGAGCCCCCTTTTTTTTTTTGATTTTAAAATCATTAAAATTTCCCCAAAGGGATTTTAGGATTTTATTTTTTTTAATTTCTCTTACATTTCATTTTTTTTAAAATTTTTTGTTTGAAAAAAAAATTTTATTGAATTTTGTTTCAATTAAAAAAATTTGGGGGAAAATCAATTAAAAGTTTGGTTTTTCAAATTAAAAATTTTTGCAATTTTTTCTTTTTTTAAAAATTTTTTCTATCCCCCTTTATCGTTTTTTTATTATTTAAAATGTTTTTCCCTTGCATTTTTTTTTTTAATTTTTTTTTATGCAATCCTACCATAATGTTTAAAAATCCTTGTGGGAAATTGATGAAGTTTTAATTTTAAAAATAAAGATTTTTTATTCTGTTATAGGACATTTTGATATACAGAATTTTCATATTTAAAAAGTCCCGCTAGAAAATTTTTTTTTGTAAAATTTTTAAAAAATGCTAGGGGAAAAAAAATGACCGAAAGGGAAAAAAAAAATTTTGGTTTTATCAAGAATTCCTAAATAAGATTTAAAATTTATGCGGGGAAAAAGCGTTATTGAATTTTATTAGAAATTGACCTAAGTGTTTCATGCAAATTTTTATTAAATTTTTTTACTAAGGGATTAGGGGGAAAAAAATTTTTTTTAAAATTTAGGAATCATATAATTGGGAAATTTAGGGTTTTGAAAATTTTTAAACCTCCATTTTTTTAAAATTTTTAGGAGCTATTAATTAAATTGGGTAAAATTTTTTTTTAAACTTGTAAAAGTTAAGGGGTTTTGTCAATTCTTGTGAAATCCATTAGCTAGGTTATTTAACTGAAGGAATATTTTTGTAGAATTGGGTGGGTTCTATTTTTCCCCCTTTTAAAAAATCATTTTTCAAACACAAATTCCCCTTTTTTCGCTTTTTAGTTTTAAATTTATTCACATTTGATTCATTTAATTTCATTGCCTAATAATTTAAAAGAAATTGTATAGGTCATTTTCTTAATCAATCTTCGTGGTTCGCATCTTTCTCATTTAAAATTTTTTTTATCTGATCCCCGGGACACTTGCCCCGGGGGTTTTTTTTTACCCCCATTTTGTTTCTCTTTTTGGTGGATCAGATGGAAAAATTTTTTTAATTGAAGGTCTTTCTATATTATTTTTTTTTAACAAGCAGCCCCGGGGGTTTTATCCCTTTGGGGGTTTAAGTTTTGTTTATTTATTGGTTTTTTTCTTTTATAGGGAAGGGCAATAATTTTTTTTTTTTTTTCCCTTTTTATTATTATTTTTTGGGGTTTTTCTCCTAGACCCAAAAGGGGCGTAATTTTTTTTTTAAACGAAAATTTTGGAAAAATTTGGGGTGTTTTAAGATATTGATTGGGTTTTTTGTTGGGTTTCCCCAAAACCCAAATTATTAGATTTCACATCATTTTTTGTATCGAGCCAATTTGATTTCAATCAGGTTATTATCCCTTTTTCCTTCATAATTTTCCCTTTTTTAAATTTTATTTATTTCTTAAATAAATTTTTTTATGTTTCTATTAAGTGTCATTTTGAAAAAAGAAAGAAAAATCGCAAAAAAAGTTTAAAAAAAAAAAAAAAAAAAAAAAAAAAAAAAAAATTTCTCTTGTGTTTTTTTCTTTTTCCAATGTCGAGTTTTATTTATTACATACTATACTCCCTGAATTTATTCTTCTATTAAGCCTTTTCTTTTAACGGGTTTTTTTTTCTTGCCGTCTTTGTTTTCTTAATCTTTAAAATTCTTGGACCCTTTTGAGCAAAATTTTAAAAAACTGATGTTTGAGTTTTACAATTTAATTTTTGGGGTTTTTCAATTTTTGTTCTTAAAAAAATTAGTCTAGGAAAACAAAGTGGTAAAAAGGAGAGTAGGTGAGGTAATGGAAGGTAAAACCCAAAAAATCTGTGTGCAAAAAGAGTGTAGTTTGACTTTTTGAGAGGAAACACGTGAGGGAGTGTGGAGGACTTCTTAAAAAAATTTCTTTTAGGATCTTCATGTAAAAACACGAAAAAAAAAGGTTTTTAAACCCCAATCAATCCTTTTTTTTTTATTAGAGCTATGCAGCAAAAATTCGAGCACGTCATGTGGTGTTCGAAGAAATTCATGACCGAATGGATAGTTTAAGTGGGGATCAAAAATTGCAAAAAGGACCCCTTTTGGGGGAAATCCCTCTTGTACGGAGAAAAGTTTTTCGGTAGTCCCCCCTCCCCCCCAAAATTATTGAAGAAAAAGAGGATAAAGACACGATTGCGGGGAAATGACCGTTTTAAAAAAACAGATTTAAAGAGATGGATTTGACAGAAATGGGGGGAGTATCAAATTGGAATCCCCCCTTTCAGGGGGGAAGTTGAGGGGGTTTTCTTCCCCCCCAATTACTCAAAGGGGAGAAGAAAGTGAAGCTTGAAAGTGGGGAATTTACATTTTTTGCCTTTTTTTTTGGGGGGAACAATTGATTTTCCCCCCAGGGGAATGGTGAATGACCTTTCCCCTTGGGGGGGAGATAAAAATTGCCATGAGAAGAAAATTTTTCTCATCACATTTTTACGAAAATAGCCCCTTAAGCTGAAAAACCTCAAACAAGGGTGAAGAGTTTTTAAGACTATTAAAAAGGGGATGGGGAAAGTTTAAAAACAGCATTGAAGGGGATCGTGAGGCTAATATGGCCCAAATTTCCCGTGTAGACAAATCGGGAATTTTTATTTGCGTCGGGGAAATTTAGCACTTTGGAATCGGGGGAAAAGGGATAGGGGATGAAAGTTAAGTGCAACTCAAAAAAAACAAAAAGTCACTCGAGCGGGGGAAATTTAAAAACTCAAAATTTCCCCCCCGTGGAAAAGGGGGAAAGGGGGGGAAAAAGGGAAAGGGAAACCGGGGTTTTAAAACTATGAGGCGGGAAGGGGAAAAAAAGCAACCCACCCCCAAAAAGGGGGAGGAAAAAATCTCTCAAACTCTAAGACATTGGGATTTTAAATTTTTTTTGTGTTTGGGGAAATTAAAAAAAATAGCATCTCAATGTCAAATCAAAGGTGATGTAAAGGCAAAGGGGGGGGAAAATTGAAATGCGTGTGGCTTGATTATGCTAGCGATATTTTTTCATAGGAAAAAAATGCTAGTGATTTGGGGGAAAATTTTTTGTTTGAAAAGGTAGGTCATTGGTTTTATGCTTTCCCCCAAAAAAGTGGGGTTTTAAAAAAAAGGGGGAAGAAAAAGTGCGGAAAAAAAAAATTTTTTTTTTAACTCAATGCCTTTTACAAGACAGGGTTTGTTTGAAAACATGAAAAGGGGAGTTGTTTTAAAAGTGCAAGTAAAATTTCTTTTTTAAAAAATTTAAATTTTTCCACTCTAAAACACCCCCAACCCCTAAAGTTGCAATGGCAAAAAGGGAAAATGCAGAAGTAAAGGGGTTTAAAGCAAGTCCCCATGAGTTTTCAATCGGAAAAAATGGTAAGGCCCTTTTTTGATTTTTTACCTATGATGTTGGTCTTTTTTACTCGGGGCCTTTGGGAAATTTGACAGGAGACCCCTTCTGATTTGGGGACCCAAAAATTTAGTACTCATTTGTGAAGGAGGGAAAGGGGGAAGGGTTTTCATTGATTCAATGTGCAAAACCGGGGGTACGAAGATAAAATATGTTTAAAAAAGCCATTTGGGGGGAAAGGGAAAAAAGAGGTTAAAAAAAGGGGGGGGGAAAAAAAAAAAAAAAAGGAAAAAGGGGAAAAAAAAATAAAAAAAAAAATTGGAAAAAAAAAAAATAAAAAAAAATGTTGGGGGAAAAAGAGAGAAAGGGGGGGAAAAAAAAAAAACTAAAAGGGGAAAAAAAAGGGTAAAGAAAAAAATTTTTGGGTTAAAGGGGGGGGGAAAAAGGGGGAAAAAAAAATGATTTTTTATTTCAAAAGAACGGGGGGGATAAAAAGGGGCATTTTGGTTGGGAGACCAATGATTCTTTTGTATAAAAGGGAGGCCCTGTTTGCGAATTCTGCCCTTTAAAAACTTCTTTGCTTGGGTTTTGTGTTTTTCTCTTTTTTTAGGATTTTGGGACATTTTTCCCCCATAAAATATATAATGGGTTTTTTCCCCCCAAAAGGGGATTGAGCATCAAATTGACTTTTTTTTTTAGAGCGGTTTTCCAAAAACGCCCCCTTTTAGGGTGAATCTTATGGAGTTTTTGGGTCAAGGGAAAATGGAAGAGTTAAGGGCCCCAAAGGGGCATATTCGAGAAAGCATGACCCCCTGCACAGTTTTCCCGTATTTTTTGGTTTTCCCCCAAAAAAAATGGGACTAGTTTCATGTGTGTAGTTATGAGCCTTTAAAAAAAACATAGTGAAAACCCCACCCCCCATCCCCTTTTTTGGATGATATGCTTGATGAATTGCAGGATGTGTTTTTTTTAAAAAAACATCAAAAAAAGTGGCTATCATCAAATTAGAATGAAAGAGGGTGATGAAGGGGAAAAAATTTAAAAAAAAAATTGGTTTTTATAGTGGGAAAAGAGTCATTTGGGTTTAAAATAATGCACCCAGTACATTCATGAGAAAATGAACCATGTTTTGCGTGGAATTTCCCTTTGGGAAAAAATTTTTCGTTGTATATTTTTTTGATATTTGTTTAAAAATTTAAAAGTTTGTGGCATATGGAAAAATCTTGGGGGTTTTTGAGTTTTTGAGATAGGAAAAATTATATGCCAAATTTAAAAAGCGAGTTTTTTATAGATTTTGGGGGGGTTCTTGGGTTTTTTTGTTAAAACAGGTGGAATACAAATGGATGAGAAAAAAAGGGGCAAACCCCTCAAGGATTTTGGGCCCCCCCCCCAAAACGTAATAGGGGGTAAGGGAAAATTTTTCCTGGGTTAGTTTTTTTTAAACATTTTGTACGTAATTTTAGACTTGGGTGTTTTTGGGGTTTTTTCTTTTTCAGCGGTCCCAAATATAAGGGATGAAGAAATGGTGAAAAGCCAAAAAGGGGGTTGGGGCCCTCCCCCAAATCCAAAATGAGGTAAAAAATTTTTTGGGTTAGCTAGTTTTTTAAACGTTGGTAAATAATTTTAGTACTTTGGCTCCCCCCTTAAAATGAAGTAAAAAAAAGGATTTTGGGGTTTAAAAAAGTGAAGTAGAAAAAAAAAACCCCTTTAAATGTGAAAAAAGATAGTTTTGTTCTCCCTCCTTTTATTAGTTTTCCCCGTTTTTTCCCAAAAATTTTGAGTCGAATGTGTTTGCTCCAGGTTGGGGTTTGGAGCTGTTTTGGTGCGGGAGAAATTTCTTATTGCTTACTTTAGGGGAGAAGTTTAAATGAATTTTCTTTGAATACTCGAGTTTGATAAGGTGCTTAGTTTTTAGTGCGTGCATTGGAGACGTAGCGCACTACTTGTGGTAAAAAAAATTTGTTATTCCACGAAATGAATTTTGGCTTTTTTAAAGGGCCCCAGGCAATTTTAACAAAAGACATGCAAGATGGCCCAAGTTTTGGGGGGGAGATGTTTCCATTTGTTTTCCAATATAAAAAAAAATGAGGAAAATTTTGGTTTAAGCAGATCCCCCATCTCAGGGGTTTCTCTTACCCAATTCTTGGACTAAATTGCTTGGATTTGAAACATAAGGGAATTGTATAACAAGTTTTTTGGATTTTAAATGTTGTGTTCATGTTTTTAAAAAGGGGGGGATTGATAAATTCTATAGGAGAGGATTCCTTTTTGGGGGAAAACAAGCTAGCATTCTAGGTTTTTAATTTAAGGTTTGCTTGTGTTGGTCGCTGGTGGAGGTTTAATGGTATTTTGTTTTTCAAAAACATTGTTGTGCAAAAAGAACTTTCTTTTGGCCTCATTGAAAAGAGATGTGGAAAGAGTTTGGCCCCTTTGGATCCCGTAAGAAAAACTTGTCTAGAGTCAAACCACATGTTCTATTCTGCCTTTCCGTACCTAATGGGAAAATTGGGGCTGATGTTTCGATGGATTTTATTTTTTGGGTTTTTCCTTTGGGGGAAGAGAGGTAAGTTCCATTTTTTTTAAATTTTGGTCGTTTTTCAAAAATGGGACATTTTTTTCTGTCATAAGATAATGATGCTACGCTGTTGCTGAATTGTTTTTTTTGAGAAGCGTTTCGTTTGCATGGAGGGGCCCCCGGGGAAAAGTAAGTGAAAAGATGTTAAAAATTCCTCAGTCAATTTTGGCCCTGTTTTTGGGGGGGGGAAAAGGGGAAAAAAGTTTTTTTTTCTACTACTTTTCACCCCCCAAACCGATGGCAAATGAAATCATGAAAAAAACATTTACTATTTTTGGTGCTGGATAAAGAAGAATTTTTTAAACTTGGGAAAAAATTTCATTCATTCATTGAGTTTGCATATAATCAGTTGTGCTTCTTTATGGTTTTTCTCCTTTTTAGGGTTGTATTGGTTTCAATTTTTTTTACCCACTAGATTTGATTCCTTTTCCTATGAATGGATTATAGTTTGAAGGAAAGAAGGCTGGATGGTGAAAAAAAAATTCATGAAAAAAGCAAGACATCACATCAGAAAACAGTGGAAGAATGCTACCAAGCAACAAAAGGGGGGGAAAAAAAGTAAAAATTTTGAAAACCCCCAGATTAAATTGGGTACATATGGGGGAAAGAAAGGGGTTTTCCCAAATTGAAGGTTTGGGCTAAAAAATTGATCCTTTGAGGAGATGGACCCTTTTTTGTGGTGGCCCAAAAAAAATGCAACGCATATAAATTTTTTTTTTTTAGGTGGAGTATAATGTTAGTGCCCTTTAAAGGGGTTTGATCTTACTCCCCCTTTATATAAATTCAGTTTCAAAAGGGGGGGAAACCTTTTGAAAAAGGGGGAAAAAGATGGGGGGGGATTCAAGGTTCGGGATTTAAAGGATAAAAAAAATTAAGTGGGGAAATTTTTGGGAAATTCAAAAAACTCGAGGGGCCCCAAACAAAGGGTTTTTGAGCAAAAAAAGATCAAGCAAGCTATGCAAGGGGTTTGTTTTTGTTCTTTTTTTTTAAAGAAAATCAAAACTGGGGAAAAAAAATTTTGGGAATTTTTTTGGGGCAGACCCAAATTCATTAAGTATACAAGCCCAAAAAAATTTGAGCCCCCAAAAAAAACTAAGGCAGTAATTAGGGGTTCTAAAGATAAATTGGGGGTCATTGCTTACTCACAAAATAGTTTTTTGGTGTTAAAAGACTTTTAATTTTTTTTTAGTGTGGGTTTTTAATGGGAATGTGGTGGTTTTTTTTTTATTAATTAGCCTTGGAACTCTATAAAAGGGGCATCAAAGTTTTTTTAGGGGATGGGCGAATTTTTTTAATTGAAGAGTCATTTTTCCCATTGTTTTTTTTGAACAAGAGCCAGGGGTTTTTATCTTGTAGGGGAAACTTTTTTTAAAATTTTTTGGGTTTTTGTCTCTTATAGGCAAAAAGGGGGAAAAATTTCTTCTGTTTTTTTTTTATTATATATTATTACCGGTTTTGTCTTCATAAACAATGGGTAGTAATTTCTTTTTTTTTTTTTAAACCCAAAAATTTGGGAAAAATTTTGGGGGGTTCAAGATATTTTTGTTTGTTGTTGGGTTCAAATAAATTTTTTTCGATTTTGCCCAAAAAAGCCCTTAAAAAAAAACCCAAATTTTTGAGAAATTTTTAACATTTTTTTGCAAGCTACTAGCCCAATTTAAAAAAGTATCGGATAAGTAAAAAAAGGTTGTATTTTTTATTTGGGGGGGGAAAAAAAAAAGAAAAATAAGTACTAGTTATAGGGGAAATTTAAATTTTAAATAAGCTATCCAAACTAATTTTGTTTTGAAAGATGTTTAAAAAAAAAAATTTGGAAAAAGGATAAAAAATGAAACAAAATGTGAATTTCAACAAATTCTCATCATTAGTTTGTTTTCCCTTTTTAAAAAAATTAAAATCACTTGGGTTATATTTCAACAATTTTAAAAAAATTTTCTTTTTCCATGAAAAAAGGGGAATTTATTTTTTTAAACTTGAGTTTTGATCATTTAAAAACTCACATCGACTCTGTATGGTAAGTCCTATTAGTAGGAAGTAGTGTATCCCTTTCCCCTCATCTTTTTTTAATGGTAATTCCCTAATCCTGCACTAAAGATAATTTTTTTTAAAAGAATTAGCCCCCGCCCTAATCTAAATGCCCCGGTCTATGACCATTCTTCTTAAGGGGGAAAAATATGACATTGTAAAAATTTAAAGGGTCCAACATTCTATTTTAAAATCTAGAAATTGGCATTGAAAGTTTAGGGGTTAGTTCTAGTGGGGTTGTCGCACTCAATTAAGTTTCTAAACCCTATAAAAAAGGGGGGGTTTTTTTCCCCCAATTTTGTGGGGGCCCCATGATTTCCCCATGATAAAAATGCTTTACAAAAATTTTAAATTTCCCTTTTTTCCCAAGAACTATGTAAAAAAAAAGGGTTTACATAAACACAATTCAAAACATAAAAAGCAAAAAAAAAATTTATCATATTTAAAAATATAACTAAACACACACATTAAACCCCCAAAACTACATTATGGAAAAGAGAACATTAAATTATTACACTTGGCATGAATAATGTTTTTTCATTAAACATGAAAAGAAAAAGGTTAGCAATGAAAAACCCGGACTCCATTAGTAGCTTTGTGAAGGGTGGGAAAAAATTTTTGACAGTAGAAACCTTTAAACCCCGCAACAGGGGGACTTAAAAACACTTAGCACTTCCCTTTTGGGAGGAGTATAGTCCATGATGAACTAAAATAAAACCCGAGGGCCACCTTTTATGTTGGTGTTTATTGACCCCCAAAAAAAGCTTTTTAAAAAAGCTTTTTTAATTTTTTTGTTTTTTTTTTTCCCCCAAATTTGGTTTAGTATATTTTTTGTTATGTAAAATTTTTTTTTATTATTTTTTTTAGTTTTTTTCCCCTTTTTTGAATTTGGGAAAAAAATTGTTTTTAGGGTTTTTGGGGGAAAATTTTTTTATTGAAAATTTTTACTTACATTTTTGTAAAGGGTTTCCCCTTTTTTCACCCCCAATCTTTTTATTTTTTTAGGGAATTGTGGTGAGTTGCTTAGGATTATTGTATTTAAAATCACAATTCTTTAAAACCCTTTTTCCCAAATTTTATTAGTGTTTTATTGGTAGTAATTAGTTTAACAATTTTCTCATTAATTTCATGCAAATTTTTAAAGGGTTATCTTACTAGCTAAGGGGTTTTTCCCTTTTTTTTTGGGAAAATTGGTTTCTTGGTTTTTTTTTTCTTTAAAATTTTTAATCAATTTTTATTTGGGGCAAAACTAAAATTTTGTGTAAGAGCAAGGTTTGTGGGGGGGAGTTTTTGAAACCAAAATTTTGGGGGTTTAGGTTCTTGTTTTCCCCCTTGTAATTGAGTTTTTTAGTGGAAAATTTAAAAATCTTTTTGTTTTAAAGTGATGTATTACAAATTTTTGTTTTGGTTTTAAAATTTAAAAGGAAAAGGGTTTTATTAGGGTTTTCCCGCCTGGGGTTTAAAAAATTTATAAACATTATAATTTAAATTCCCTTTGAAATGCAAAATTTTTTGAGTGTGTCTGTTGTTCCCCTTTTGTTTTGGGAAATTTGGGGAAGTGTGTAATTCAAATTTTTTTTTCCCCCGTGCTAGTCATTTTTTCCTGAGGTCACCACTTGGAAGAATAAGGAAATCTTTTCAAATTTTAAATTTCCCCCAAAATTTTTTGTATAGTAATTGTGCATTAATTCCCCCTTTTTTTGCATTAGGGGCCTTTTTTTTAAACCCCAAAATTTTTAAATGTTTTCTATAGGGGCTATTTGGTGCTTGCTTTTGGGGTCTTACAAAATTAAAAAATTCAAATTAAAAAATTTTTAAAAAAAATTTAATCGGGCTTGGTTACTATGCCAAAAAATTTTATTTATTTTTTTTCTTAGGGGGCCCACCTATGCTGCTAAAGCGGTAATTGCTTTAAAAATGTCTCCTATTTTCTTTGGGTTTTGTAGCTCTTTTTGCATTCTTTTTGGGGGGGTTTTAATACCCCTTTTTTCTATCAAATTTTTTTGGGGCCCCCTTTAAGAGTTTTATTGTTTGAATCCTTTAGGCCCACATTACCTTCTACAGTGGTTTGATTCAACCCCCGTTTTGAGGTTGAATTTGATCCATAATGAAAGTTGTGAGTAGGCATTTCAGGGAGATCCCCTTTACCTCTCCCCGTATTATTAGTGTTTTTAGACTGTAAATTTTAAACCAAAAGGGAAAAGATTTCTTTTCCCTATCCCCCCCTTTTGGGGGTCTGAGCATGGTGATTAAACAATCCTTTTTAAAGTGGCAAAATTAAGCAAAGAAGAGTAAAAAGAGAACTTATTTTTTTCAAAAGCAAGTTAAAAGGGGGTTATCTATGTGCAATGATTATTGATAGTGGAAGTCGAAACCAACGTAGTTGCCCCCTCATTGGTCGATCAATCAAGTTACCAACAACTAAGAATCCCAAAACCATGAAAAGTTGTATAGGTTAGATGAGAAGGGTAACTTGCATGTTACACAGTAGGTACATGGGGCAATCACTAAGGGGGGACAATTACCAAGATGGGGTTTTTTCGTGTCATGCTACTGATTGTACTTCTATATCCTATTAGGAGGGACCATGGATGTTTGATCGGCAAGGGGCTCCATGTTTACCTTTTTCCTTCTAAAGGGATGGTTAAAGAATTTTTTTTCATCTTATGCCCTTTAAAATACAAGAGGTTTAACACATGTCCATGAGCTCAAAACCCAAACTTATTTATAAGTCAAGGTGAATTAAAGTAGAGCTTGAGCTCAGATAAACCCCCCTATACTTATGTTTTTTTAAAAAAATTATTAAAAGGGCAAACCAAATTTTAGGACAAGTTCCCAAAAAGGATGTAAAGGGTCTATTACAAAAATTCAAGACTTGTTTCCAAAAGGTTATTAAGTGGTTTACCTTCTTTAAGAGGAATTAAAAAAAAATTTTTGATCTACAGCTTGGGCTTCCCCCCCAAAACTGATAATATATTGCATGAAAAAAGGGGAAAATTTAAAAGAGCTCAAAAATAAAGTGGGCCCAGTAATCTCTAAGGGTATGTTAGATAGAGTACAACCCCTTGTGTTGACCTCATTTTGGGCCCCCCAAAAAGGGGGGCATGGAGGATGTGCATCAAAAGTCGATTATAAAAAAGATCGATTAAGTATGGATATCCCATTCTTACTCAAAAATTTTTAAATGAGTTGTAGGGGGGAAAAATTTTCTCTAAGATCGTTTTTAAAAGAGTGGATCCATTGATCGTATAAAGCCTAGGATAAATAAAAATTTTTCCCCTTTAAGATACATCTTTAGACTATACAAGTGGATAGCTGCTATTTGAGCTAACTAATCCCCCAAGTTTTTTCAAAAGGGTTTAAATTTAAATTGTTTTTGCGAAATCTATTGGGCAAGTGTGTAGTGGTATTTTTTAAAATTTTTCCTAGTCTATAGTTACCATTTTTTTAAAACCTGTTAATCCCTTAGATTTGTATTTGACTTTTTGGAAGTAAGGGTTGTTTGGAAATCTTAATAAATGTATCTTGTCAACTCGGGTGATGTTTAGGGTTTTTTTGTTCTAGAGAAGGAATTGGAGAAGATGAAAAGGGTTTAAATTTTGGGGCCCAACCCCATAGAGTATGGAAAAAGGGTTGGGAAGTTTTCAGGTTTAAAACATATTCTCCCAAATGTTCATCAAAAAATTTAACACTATCAACCCCCAGTAACAGCTGCCCAAAAAAGGGAGTGGGTTTTAATTTTTGATTAAGCTAATTTAAAAGGGGTTTTTAAAGGTCAGTTGAAGTTTTCCAGAAAAAAAAATTTTTTTCGGTATGTTGATGCCTTAAGGTTGGGGGGAAAAAGCGGTTTTAAAAGGGGGGATGACAACCTGAATGTATTTCAACAAAAAAACTTAGTCATATTTTTTAAACTACTAAAAAATATGAAAAGGAATTCTTTTCCCCTTTGCAAGCATCACTTTTATGGTAGTATTTATTACTATCATGAGAGTTCATAATCTACATAAAACAGGAAAACACTGTACTTATGAAAATCAACAAAAAACTATCATGAAGACAAGCAAAATTTGGGTTGGTTTTTGGGAAAAATTTTTCCTATGTGATCAATTTTAAAAAATTTAGAAGCAAAAAGAAAGGTGGGGCCAAAAAACCTTATCCAAAAAACACATACTAATCCCCCATTACAAGATAAGATTTTGGATTTAGGGGGCAAAAATCATGCAATAAAGGGAAAAATGAGAATTTTTAAAACCCCTTAGGGGGTGATGTAGTGTTGGCATCAATGTTGTTTTGGGTTTTTTTTGTCCATGGGTATTTTTTACAAGAGATAATGGGGTGCATACCCACCAAGTCTTTGAGAGAGCTATGGCTAGAAAAATTTTATGTTGGGGAACTTGCAATCTTTTTTTGGAAAAAGAAGATTAAAAGGGGGAAAAAAAGGGATTTTCACTAGTTTGTTGATAAAAGATATGTTAGGTCTGGAGAAGCATCCTTTGCAAGAGGAAAAAGGATTTTAAAGGGGGGGTTTTTGGGGAAAAATTTCCCCCAAATTTCCCTAACCCCAAACAAAAACCAATATGAGTAGGGGCTTTTCTTGGGGTTCCTCGAAAAGGCTCGAGGCCCCCAAATCTATCATGGTGGTTTTAGATTGTTTAAAAGATACCCCCCTTCTTCCTCCCATAAAATTGATGACGCCCTTTTTTTACAACTTTTTTTGAAAAAGTCTGTGGCTTTCATGGAGTGCCCCATAGGGATTTGATGCGCTAAAAAAACCCCGTAAAAATCAAATAATTAATTTCTAGGCAACAATTTCCCCAGAAAACGAACCCCAAAAATTTAAAAAATAAATGATAAAAAAATAAAACCAAAAACCCCTTTCTTGATTGATAGAAAAAGAAAAAGGGAAAAGCCTAGTATGGATTTTTTAATTGCGCACAAAAAACCAAAAACCCCTCACTCACCCAACCCCAAAGTTTTTATAAGAAAAAAAAAAAAAAAACTTTATATAAAATTTTTCCCAAATGTTCAAAAGTCCCAAAAATTTTTCGTTGTAAACTTTTTTTAAAAAAAAAGGAAAAAAAATTAAAAAAATACCCAAGCCCCCGACTTTAACAAAAAAGGCCGCCAGCTTTGGAATTAGGAAACGTCCCCGACTTAAGGGGGAAAGGGGGCGGGGGCCCCTTGGTTTTAAACCCCCGTGGTTTTGATGGCCCCCCCAAAAAAAGCAAAGCCACTGGCCTTTGGGCCGGTTTCCCCCTTTTTAAAATTTTTGGCTTAGAGGCCCCCTTTAAAATTTTTGTGAAATTCTCGTGTCAAAAAAAGTTGTAATGGTCATGATTTGATTTCTTCATCTCCTCGAACTTGTTAAAGGGTTTTTTCCTAAAATCAAATAGTTCCCCTTTTTATAAAAAAATTTTATGGAATCCTTAGAGGGAAAAATTTGGGTTTTAAAAATTGCTTGTTGACTGAAGTCGAAAACTCCTTTTAAAGACTTTTGAATTTTTTAAAACCCAAAATTTACTTTTTTCAGTTTTTTTCCCTAGGTCTTCCCTCTTCAGATGGGGACCCTGAGGGCCCCCAAAAAGCTGGGAAGGGGGAATTGGGATCCCTTGAAGGCCATTTAAAAACCGATCACAAGAACTCGGTAAAAATTTTTTAAGGACGACTTAACGGGTGATAAAGGTATCAAAGAAGGGGGAAAAGGGGGGGAAAAAAACCCCATGAGAACCCCCTTTTGAAATTTGTTCAATCATTCAAGGAGAGCAAAGCATAGGGGAAAACCCCCCCCACCCTTGAAAACGCTGGTTTAAACATTGGGGGCCTTTAAAAACCGGTGTTGTAATTAGAGGCGATGGGGGGACCCCCCGGGCCCCTACTACGCCCCTACTACGCCATTGGCTTACTTTGCTTTTTGTTTTTTTTTCCAAAATTTTATTTGTTATGTCTTTTTGGGCTTTTTTTTTTTACGAGTTGAAAAACCTAATATAACCCTGCTGGGTTTGGGAAAAACATAGATAAACTTTGATATAACAAAAAATAACACATTTTGGAAAAATTCCCCCTTTTGGGTTCCCCAAAAAATTTTCTCTTGAATTTGGCTTCTTCCTTTGGCAAAAAACCCCAGACTTTCAAGGGATCTTTCTTTCCCGTTGGGGGGAAAAACAAAAATTTCCCTTTGGTTCTTCCCTCGCTATAGGTAAGAGTGGGGTTTCCCCACTTTGTTTGTTTGGCATCTTGGGTTGCAATTCTAAAAGTTTGTTTTGGGGGTTTCGTCAACTGGGGGGTTCATATCATTTTGGTATCAGAGCCTAGGTTTGTTAAACACAGTTCGGTTTGGAAAGGAAACATAAAAACCCAAACCCCCAAATTCGTTCATATCAAGGTCGTATTACCATTGCTTCGTCTCAATTTTTATGTGTTAATTTTCTTGGAGTGAAATTTCATTCTGCAATTTTAAAAAAAAAAGGAAGAAAAAAAAGAAAAAAAAAAAAGGAGGGAAATAAAGGCAAAAAAAAGGAAAAAAAAAAAGGGAAAAAATTCAACCCTTTTGGTTGTTCTTGAATTCTAGGAAGGGATTGGGTATTTTGGGGTTTTATTTCCCCAAAAGAATGGAAGAGGGATTGGGATTTGGTATCCCCTTTTCTTGTGGGAATTTTAGGGTTAATTGTGGGATATACCCTTTTAGTGAAACACTACGGGGGGAAAATCGTGGGTTAACCCCTAAAAATATTTGTGTTCGTACAAACCCCTTTTTTTGTGGGGGAAAGGGGGCCACGGCAAATTCCCTAAAAAGGGGAGGGGGGAGGTTTGATGAAAAATTAGTGTGAGGCGTTGAGGGTGAGAAAAGGGGAAATGTTTTAGGAGGAATGGAAAGATTCATGAGACGGTGGAGCAAAATAGGCAATCTAAAAAAATTTTTTAAAAGGGGTTTAAAAGGAAGAGTTGTTTTTAAAAAAAGGGCAAAGGGGTGGAGATGAGAATTTTGATATGGTTTGATGCCTTCTATCGGAGTTATAGGGTTATGGGGGTAGGGAAAAAGGGAAAAAGGGGTTGGGAAGGGTAGAGGAGATAGGAATAGAGAGGATAAAACAAGGTAGTATAAAAAAAGAAAAATTCCCCCTTTTTCCCAAGGGGGAAAAAAGATCCGGGCTACTTAAATGGGGGAAGAAGGTAAAAATGGTGTTTGATTGTCACATTTTTAAAGGGAAAAAAAAGTGAAACTTGCTGCCATTGAGTCTTCGATTTGCTATAGTGTGATAGGATCAACTGGTTGAAAAAAAAAGGAATGGGAAAAACCCCCCTTTTTTCTTGGGAAGAGATGAAGGGGTGTGAAGGCGGTTTGTACCCGTTATTACTATCAGAAAATTTCCAAAAACCCAAATTTAAAAACCCTTTAAAAAAAGGGAAGCCGAGTGTGGATGAGTATTTCAAGGAATGGAGGTTTTGATCGGCCCAAGTTGAGGAGGAAATTTGGGGTACATGGCTAGGTTCTTGCGGGTTAAATAGAGAGTTCAAAAGTGGTAGACTTTCAGATTAGTGGAATTGGAAGATATGGTTCCCTGGTATAAAAGGGGGAGAACCAAAATAGGAGGAAAGGTTTGTAGTACTGCACGGTTTTTTCAGGGTGTTTGGGGTTTTTTTACTTAGAAGAAACCATTTTGGGGGAAAGGGGAAAAAAGGGCTTTTCCCCCCAAAAGGGGGGCAGAAAAAGCGGGTTCTACTTTCCGGTAATCAAGGTAAAAACCCGATTCTTTTTCTCCTAGAAATCGTGACATTAAATGTTTTAAAACCAAAAAGAGGCCCTATTGCTAGTCAATGTCTGAAAAAGGAAGTGTTTGATTTTGGGGATGTGGGGGTATGAGGGGGGGGGGAATGAAGATGATGGTGCCTCCTTGGAGGATGCTGTGATGACAAGGAGCCTGCCGCAGGAAGTTAGTGGCAGGGAGTGGGGAAACGAGCTTTTTTAATGTGGGGTGGGGGAAAAAGAGGGGGGAATAAAGGGAATTTTTTTCCAAAATAGATGTTATCTAGGGGGATCTTTTGCGTTTGATCTTGATGGGGGGAGTTGCACTAAAAAGGTAAGTACTTTCATTGTTTTGGGGGGTTTGGGGCTCAGATTTCTAAAAACCTTAGCCCTATAAATTGCAGTGGTGAATGATAAAGGCGGACTAAGGGGAGTAAGCAACCTTTATTGCTTTTCGAAAGGTAGGATAGGATGAGGTGTTATGCGATTAGTGCCCCATGCGGGTTTTCTGTGTTGTTGGGGGGGGTATGGCGTTTGTGGAAAGGGGTTTTTATAAGGCTTTTTTTTAAAAAATATACACTTGTTCACCGGCAAAAACTATAATCTTTTAAAAAATTGACACCTAAACAGGTGTATGAGGATCAGTTGCAGTACAAAAAAAACTTTTTAAAATATAAGGGAAGTGAAAACGGGGGGGTGAGGGAGAAAAAGACTAGGGCCAAAATAATATCAAAAAGGGGAAAAAAAAGGGAAAAGGGTGGGTAAAAGTGTGAGAGGGGGGAAATTAAGGGGGGGGGAATTAGGTGGTGAGTGAAAAGGAAAGTGGGAACCTTGCAAAAGGAGAGTTGTGTGGTAAGGCAAGGTAGTGAGGGAGCGTTAGTGATGAAGAACCCCCCGTTGTTGTGGTTTTTT
>JBBMOL010001255.1:0-44247 GCA_037954665.1 Laguncularia racemosa | reverse complement strand
CCCCAAAGGGCTAATCCGTAATAATGTGATGGGACAAATGACTTCTCATGGCAGCCTTCATCCCCTCCCATTTGGCAATTGGTCGTTCACCATTCCTCCGTTGGAAAAGATCAATTGATCCCACCAAACTTTGGGCATAATTTGTAAATTCCCTGTTAAAGCTTCACTTTCTTCTCCTTAGAGTAATTATGGAATCCTCCTCTTCTTCCAGCACATTCGTCTCGAGGTGCGACTAGTTGACTACTTGTCTCTGTATGGGAGGAGTCCCATTGGATGTCTTGTTTGCAATTTTTTGATCCGCTCATCTTGTCTATCCATTCGGTCATAGATTTCTCCTAACAGCAGATGCATGCGCTCGAACATTGCTGCATAGCCCTCAAAAGAAAGGATTGTTTGGGTTCATCCCTTGATTCACGTGTTCGGGACAAGATGATGATCCTGAAAGAAATTCAGTTAAAAGTCCTCAAAACACTCCCTTACGTGTTTCCACTCAAAAAGTCTATCTACACTTGAGTTGCACACAGATTAATGGCTTTTACCCTCCATTACGCTCACCTACTCTCGCCTTTTACCACTCTTATTTTCCCAGACCAAGTTCTTTAAGACACAACAATTGAAAAACCAGAGTATTCACTTGAAAAAACTCAAACATTAGTTCATATAATTAGCTCAAAAAGGGGCCAAGAAGATAGTGATTAAGAAAACACAAGACGGTAAGAAGAAACAACACCGTTGAAGTAATGCTTAATAGAAGAATAAACTCATCGTAGAGTATAGTATGTAAGGAATCAACTCAAGCATTGATGATGATAGAAGATAACTCAAGAGAATTTTTCTTTTTTTTTTTTAACTTTTATTTGCTGATTTTTTTTTTCGAAATGACAAATAATAGAAACGTAGAAAATATTATTGAAAAAATAAATGAAATTTCAACAAGGAATATGAAGGAAAAAGGATAATAACCTGATTGAGATCAAATTGGCTCTGATACAAAAATGATGTGAAATCCCACGAATTGAGTTGTGAGACCCAGTAACAAATAATCTATTTCCTAGACCGCCCAAAATCCAAAATTTTTAATTAAAAAAAAAAGAAGAAATTGTTGACCATTGCCTATAAGGAAAGAACCAATAATATAAATCG
This sequence comes from Laguncularia racemosa, assembly GCA_037954665.1. Classification (NCBI taxonomy): domain Eukaryota; kingdom Viridiplantae; phylum Streptophyta; class Magnoliopsida; order Myrtales; family Combretaceae; genus Laguncularia; species Laguncularia racemosa. Next base: position 43,104 of record JBBMOL010001255.1, on the reverse strand, counting down.
GGCTTGAACCCACAAGGTCAAAACCCAGCTACTTGTTTTAAAAAAGAACAGATATGAGAAATAACTCTTCAATTGAAAAATTCGTCCATGACCTCAACACAAGTTTTGATACCCTATTTTAGAGTTTTTAAAGGGTAATTTAAAGAAAAAAAAAAAGACCATCCACCATACCCATCAATAACCCACTGTTAAAGAAAAAATTAAATGTGCTCTTAAATTACTAATAACTATTTTGTTGATATAAGCAATGACCTCAATTATCTTCTAGAAACCCTAATTACTATCTTAGCTTATTTGGGCTTCTTTTCTTGGGCTTGGATGACATTTTAATGAATTTGGGTTCAGCCCAGCTCAATGTCTCTAAAGTCCTTCCAGACTTGACCTCATTTTCAAAAATGATCTTCACAAAGCCCTGTATAGCTTGCTTGATCTGTTTTGCTCGCACCCTTGTGATTGGCCCTTCGAGTATTTGTAGTTCCTCAATTCCACTTCGATTGCATTTGTCCTTTTCAATACCCGAACCTTGAGATGGTCCTCCATCATTTTCCCTTCAAGTGTAGGGACTGTCGACGGTAATGTCTTTTTCTACATTTCTAACAAACCATCGTTATAGGCTTTGCTTGTGGTGAGATAACCAACAATTTGTTACTTAGTGGTCTTACATTCAACATAGGCCTTTTTCCCTTATCACCTAGACTCAGTTGAAATAGTGGTCACTTTGCTAGGACTTGCATTCTTGCACTTGATCAGGCTTGAGCTGTTATTTCTTCCCCCTTTAGCTTTGCTTATTCCAGAGCTCGAGCCTTGTTCACCACTTCTAAGTATTTGTATTTCAAATTCCATGATTTGTTCCTAAGTGTTTGCATCCAGTCCATACATGAAGTGTCTTTTCAAAACATCTAAATCCCTATAAGCGTCTAGGACAAACTGTAGCAACCGACTAAATTCATTCCTATATCAATCAATAGTTTTCATGCCCTTCTTTAACTAAAATAATTGTCTGCTTAACTTGGTCTTGACTCTCTCTAGCAAATATTCTCTAAAAAATTCTCCTAAATGGGTTATAGTGAGCCTTATTCGAGTCCCATAACAAAATAACAACCAAAGATCTCTTTGGATTAGATTAAATATTTACAAACTTTCAAATTTTTTGAAATTATCAAGCTCTACAAAAGTACTCATGCTATCTATTTGCCTTACCTCTTATGCTAGAGTTCCTCCAGCAACTGTACTATCCTTAGTACGACAACCAAGGTGATAGATTATGTTGTCACGTCCTACATTACAAAATCTATAGGAGAGTGAGCTAAGAGCCTAGTAAATAGGAGTGCAATGTCTTAATACTGTTTACACGCACAGGCAATTTGAAACAAGTTTTATTTTTATATATTAAATTCATATTTTATTTAAATATTTCCATGATTTGTCTATCCTTATTTACATGATTTTAGTAGGGATACTTTCCACATTTGGTTATTCATTTAGATTACTTAACTAAGAAATACCTTTTTGATGCTTAAATTAGGTATGACCTTCATTTTGGCTAAAGAAGTAGCTAACTTACGTCATGCTCTAAACTTAAGGATATAGTACATTGGAATAGCCACATGTCTTTATAACTAAAAGGCCACAAAGAATAAGTTACACAAAAGGGCAATAAACTAATTATACCCATGCTTTCCTCCTATAAATTAGAGACAAAATCTAGCTTCTTTCTTTTTATCTCCTTACATGCTAAAACCCTAGCCTTCTCCCTTCCCTACCCAACTTTTCCTTTTCCCCATGATGGTGAGCAACAACTTGTGATCAAAGTTAATCTTACATGCTATCCTTAGTTAAATCCACATTATTGTACTCATCAATTAGGAAAACTGATGACACTAAATCAGGTTCTTTCCTTTTTGTTGAAAGGATATGAGATTTCAACAATTATATGAAATGGGGAGTAACCATAACAAACAATAAGGGCTTAAGATCTTTAGGTTTCTTCTAGAGATATACAACAGATTCCAACACCCGTTTGATTTAGATTGAAGGACGAGACTCAAGTCAAACTAACATTTTGGAATTTAGATGAAAGCATAATTGAAAGACAAGCCTAATATGAATATGGGTTTTAGGGTTTAAGCTTGATAGAAAACCTATGAAAATGGGTAGTTTAAGATGTTGTACCTTTAATCTAGTACCTACCTTAGTTGACCACTCTATCAAAAGCAAGTAGGGACTGACCATGTCAATAGGCCAACTACCTACTTCTTTACCCAATAGATCACTCGATTTACAATCTTCACCTAGTCAATTGCTTGGCCAACCATATGACTTGGTTAACCTTCCCTTACCCTTATATTTGCATAGAGATCAGAAATGTATGTAAATTGAAACCTATAAAAGTAAATAAGTGAAGAATTAACCAATAAACCTAGGAATTATGATCTTTAATATATGAGATATTGATATATGGCACGTTACATGATTTAGGATTTCACTTGAGTTGATATCAAGTATTTAAGCAAAGTGCAGGTACATGTTACTACTTTTCTGTTGTATGTGCATATAGGATTAGATTTTCAATTTATACGTTAGCTATCATGTAATGTGCTTGTTGTGAGTTGCTATTATGTTATGATGGATGCGTTTGGTAATGAGATTTTAGGACATCTTGGTTTAATGTTACACAAGTTCTTCGAATCTTTAGGCTAAACGTTATACATAAGATGTTTAAATCATTGGATTTAATGATATATAGGGTCTTGGAATGTTATTAATATTCCAAATTTTATTAATAATAAATGAAATGGCATAAATATTAGAAGGGATATAAAACCTTGGCTTTACTAAGCAGATCTTATTTCTAAATAATTGAAATAAATAAGGCAATACTACTCCCTTTATAAGTGGGTCCTATTTCTAAATATCTAAAATAAATAAGGGGGTATTACTCCTTATACAAATTTTTTATAAAGCTAAAATACTAAGTAAATTTCAAAATAAAGCACTAAGCTAAACCTTACACATATCTCATTCAAAGTAGCCAAGATCGGAGGTTGAAATTGCTAAAATACTCATCTGATTCACTAGATGTGCTACATAGTTGTTTGATCCACGCAAAAAGAGATATAAAATGAGCGTGAATAAATACCGGCAAGTGTACCGGATCGGATCAAGTAATATAGTGAGAGAAGAGTGTCGAACCACGAAGATTGATAAAGTAATAAACCTATATCAATTTCTACTATTATTTAGGCAATGATGTTTGATGAGAATTGAATGAATTATACTAAATGCTCAAAAAGAGAATTGTGTTTGAAAAATGATGAATTGATGGTGGGAAATAGAATCCACCCTAATTCCACTAATCATATTGTCTTCATGTTATAATAACTCATAGCTATATGGATTTTCACAAGAAATTAACAAAACCTTAATCCTTTATCAAGTTTTAAAGCAATGTTACCTCAATTTAATTTAATAGCTCCCGCTAATTCAAATCAAATGAGGATTCTAATTCACAATCATAAATTTCCCAATTATATGATTGCCTAATATCTTTAAAATAATTTCTCCTAATCCCTTAGTGAAAAAATTAATAAAAATATTGCATGAAACACTTAGGTCAATTTCTAATAAAATTCACTAACGCTGCTTCCACATGAATTATTAAATCTTACTTAGGAATTCCTGATAAAACCTAAATTTTCTCTTTCGAGTCATTTACATTTCTATGCATTGATTTCAATTACAAAATACAATTCATAGCAGGACTTCTTATATGAAAATTCCGCATATCTACATTTCCTATAACATGAATACAATGATCATTTTAGTTTGAATTATGGCTTCATCATGTTTCCCACAAGGATGATTTAGAACATTATAGTATGAATATAAAAACAATTGAAATAAATAGATGTAATGGAATTCATATTGAACAACAAGAATAAACTAATAAATGGCATAAAAGAAAATAAAGTAAATGAAACAATAGCTATAATCTTCAAGAACTTCAATCTTCCAAAATGATTTCTCGAATTCTTCAATTGAAAGCAAACTTCAGCAAAATAACTTTCTTTCTTCAAACTAAAAATTGGAATAACATGAAATGTAAAGGAATTAAAGAAAATATAAAATCCTAAAGTTTCTAAGGGAATTCTAATAATTTCAAAGAAAGACAAATGATGCTAAACAAAGAATCAAAACAAAAGAATTCTAAAACAAAAGGAGATTCTAAACAAAAGGGGATGCTCCCAAGGTTCACACAAGGGGCCTATTCATAGATCCAAAGAGGAGGGGGATAAGGTTGATCTGATGAGGATTTGAGTCAGCAAATTAAATAAGATACGATTTTGGAGAGATTTTCGCAATGGATATCCGGAGAGTATTGAAGGCCGGTTCAAGGCCGGCTTTAAGGCCGGCGGCTTTAATGCTTTTTAAGGCCGGTTTAATATAGGCCGGCTCAAGGCCGGCTCAAAGCCGGCGGCCTTGAATGTAGGCCGGCCCAAGGCCGGCAGCCTTTATTGCAATCCTCCGCTCGCTTCTTCAATTTTGTGAAAAACTCCTCCAATTAAATTGTAATTTACTTTTGGGTCCTCAAAACCTGTATTTTCACAATAAACACCATTAAGTATCATTTCTTTATATTTTCTTATAATATTGAAATAAATTTAATATAAGTCCAAAAGAAAATATAAGTATCATGTGATCTTATCATTGTTGTTCCCGAAATTGTACTCTTTGTCAATCATTCAAACATGCGAGTACTTTGACTTTGATAGATGAAAGATTATGCCTCCAATCTTCCAACTATAGACCTAGGAAGCTAAATGCTTGTTCAATAGCAATCATGGAAGTTGAAACTGCAAACACTTATGATGGAGAACCATCCCAAGGTTTAGGTATTGAAGAGGACAAATGCAATCGAAGTGGAATTGAGGAACTGCAAATACTCGAAGGGCCAATCACAAGGGCGTGAGCAAAACAAGACAAGCAAGCTATGTAAGGCTGTACAAAGAACAATTTTGAAAATGAGGTCAAGTTTGGAAAGGCTTTGGAGACATTGAGCTAGGCTGAACCCAAATTCATTAATGTCATCCAAGCTCAAGAAAATGAAGTCCAAATGAGCCAAGACAGTAATTAGGGATTCTAGAAGATTATTGAGGTCATTGCTTACATTAACAAAATAGTTATTAGTATAGTTAAGAGCACATTTAATTTTCTTTGGTAATGGGTTATTGATGGGCATATGGATGGTTTTTTTTTTTTCATTAATTAGCCTTAGAACTCTATAAATAAGGTATCAAAACTTGTGTTGAAGGGATGGATGAATTTTTCAATTGAAGAGTTTTTTCTCATAACTGTTCTTTTTGAACAAGCAACCGAGGTTTTGACCTTGTGGATTCAAGCTTGGTTTATATTATTGGTTCTTGTTTGATGGGGGACCATCTCAAGGTTTAGGTATTGAAGAGGACAAATGCAATCTAAGTGGAATTGAGGAACTACAAATACCCAAAGAGCCAATCACAAGGGCACGAGCAAAACAGATCAAGCAAGCTATGTAAGGCTTTGTGAAGATCATTTTTGAAAATGAAGTCAAATCTGGAATGAATTTGGAGACATTGAGTTGGGCCGAACCCAAATTCATTAATGTCATACAAGCCCAAGAAGATAATTGAGGTCATTGCTTACATCACAAAATAGTTATTAGTGTAGTTAAGAGCACATTTAATTTTCTTTGGTAGTGGGTTGTTAATAGGAATGTGGATGGTTTTTTTTTCATTAATTAGCCTTGGAACTCTATAAATAGGGCATCAAAAGTTGTCTTGAGGAGGATGGACGAATTTTTCAATTGAAGAGTCATTTCTCATATCTGTTCTTTTTGAATAAGTAGCCAGGGTTTTGATCTTGTGGGTTCAAGCTCGGTTTATATTATTGGTTCTTGTCTCTTATAGGCAACGGGTCAATAATTTCTTTTTTTTTTCTTATTATTATATATATATTACTAGTTCTTGTCTTCATAAACAACGGGTCAGTAATTTCTTTTTTTTTAATCCAAAATTGGAAATTTGGGCAGTTCAAGATATTGATTATTTGTTGTTGGGTCTCACAACTCAATTCGTTGGATTTCGCATCATTGTCTCTTACAGGCAACGGTCAATAATTTCTTATATATATATATATATATATATTACTGGTTCTTGTCTCAATAGACAACAGGTTAGTAATTTTTTTTTATTCAAAAATTGGGATTTGGGCGGTCCGGGAAATAGATTATTTCTTACTGGGTCTCACAACTCAATTCGTGGGATTTCACATCATTTTTGGTATCAGAGCCAATTTGATTCTCAATTAGGTTATTATCCTTTATCCTTCATATTCCTTATTGAAATTTCATTTATTTCTTCAATAATATTGTTCTACTGTTTCTATTATTTGCAATTTCGAAAAAAAAAAATCAGCAAACAAAAGTTAAAAAAAAAAAGAAAGAAAAATTCTCTTGAGTTATCTTCTATCATCATCAATGCTCGAGTTGATTCCTTACATACTATACTCTACGATGAGTTTATTCTTCTATTAAGCATTACTTCAACGGTGTTGTTTCTTCTTGCCGTCTTTATGTTTTCTTAATCACTATCTTCTTGGCCCCTTTTTGAGCTAATTATATGAACTGATGTATGAGTTTTACAAGTGAATACTCTGGTTTTTCAATTGTTGTGTTCTTAAAGAACTTAGTCTAGGAAAACAAGAGTGGGTGAGCGTAATGGAGAGTAAAAGCCATTAATCTATGTGCAACACGAGTGTAGATAGACTTTTTGAGTGAAAATGATACGAGATCGGTTTAATCGGATTCCTAACTGATACGAACCACGCCAACGTGTGATGAAACCCAATACCAATACGTTTGGAATTCATTACCTAAGATGCCAAACACCCTCAAGTGGAAACCGTGAATCGTTGTCTATAAACGAGACAAGAACCTTGGTATAATATGAAGACGCCACAATCAGGATGAAAGATCGATTGATAAGTCGGGATGAACGCCATGGAAGAAAAATCCGATAAGTTCTTTAAAGAACCAAGAGAGGAATTCTCTCAAAAGTGTTTTTCAAACTTTCAATGTTGTATATTCTATATTCTATCTGTTCTAAACCCTAGGAGCTTTATACTAGGGTTTACAATTTGTAACAATAAAGCCCAAAACGACATCACTTCAATAAGTTGCGTAAAAATAACAAAAACAAGACATGAAGGCCAGCAGTGTAGACATGAAGGCCGACGGCGTTGGAATGAAGGCCGGCGGCCTTAAGCCGGCGTTAGAGACAAACACGGCCGTGTACTTCTAGACGTGTATCTTTCTATGGAAATCTTTGACAACATACACGGCCGTGCCTTTGAACTGTGTATACGACCGTGTATGATTCTGTGTAACCTCCAGACTCCTACACGGCCGTGCCTTGTAAAGATATGCCCTCTTCAACCCGTATCCATTATGACTTGTACAAGAGCAAGGGCATTCCCATGGTTGTTCCAATCCTTTCTAACTTCATGATTGCCTCAATCCTTTCCAACTTCATGGACATCCTTTATCAACTTGTTAAGTGCTTCCTTGAATCATTTTGCTCGAGTTCTTGTGATAGGTCCAGGTGGCACTTCAAGAGGATCCACATTCCATCTTCTGGCTTGGCTCCCATCATGGTTCTCATCATTCCCCTCCTCTTGAAAAGGATTTGTCCTCAAATCATCGCCTGCATCAAAAGGACTCAAATCAGTAACATTAAATGTTGCACTTACTTGATACTCACTAGGTAAATCTATCTTGTATGCATTATCATTGATGCGCTCAAGGATTTGAAATGGTCCATCGCCTCTAGGAAGTAGTTTAGATCGACACTCAGTAAGTGGTGCTGCAATGGTGTTGAAATCCTTCTCAGATCTCCTGTAAAAGCTCGCTAGTCCATGGAAACTCCGCACATTACTTAAATTAGTTGGACTAGGCCATTCTTGGATCGCACGAATCTTTTCTTCATCAACCTGTATTCCCTGTGCACTAACAACAAAAACAAGAAACATAAGTTTGTCCGTGCAAAAAGTGCACTTCTTGAGGTTAGCATATAATTGCTCCCTTCGAAGTACTTCTAAAACATCCCTTAAGTGAGATATATAATCTTCCAAAATCTTGCTGTAAATGAGAATATCATCAAAATAGACAACCACAAATTTGCCAATAAAAGTCCTCAAAACATGGTTCATAAGTCTCATAAAAGTACTAGGTGCGTTAGTTAAACCGAAAGGCATTACTAACCACTCAGACAATCTATATTTTGTTTTGAATGCGGTTTTCCATTCATCACCTTCTTTCATTCTAATTTGGTGATATCCACTTTTCAGATCAATTTTGGAAAAGACACTAAACCCATGTAACTCATCTAACATGTCATCTAAGCGAGGAATGGGATGACGATACTTTACCGTGATGTTGTTGATGGCGCGGCAGTCAACACACATTCTCCATGACCTATCCTTCTTAGGCACCAAAATCACAGGCACTGCGCATGGACTTATGCTTTCCTTCACGTACCCCTTCTCCATTAATTCATCGACCTGCCTTTAGAGTTCCTTTGTCTCCTCCGGATTGCTCCTATAAGCTGGCTTGTTTAGAATAGGTGGTAATCCCTTTGGAATCTCCTCAGGGAAGACATCTTCAAAGTCCTACACAATAGACACAACCACACTAGGCAAAGAGTTAGATAGTTCGTTAGTATTAAGACATGTTTCCTTAAAAACCAGCAACAACATAAGTTGCTTCATCACTAACGCTCTCTTCACTACACTCGCTCTTACCACACAACTCTCCTTTTGCAAGGCTGCACTCTCCTTTTCACTCACCACCAAAGTTGACCCCCCTTCAACTTGGTCTCTCACACTCTTTCCAGCCTTCCTCTCTTTTTCCTTTTGATATTGACTTTTGTATTCCTTTTCTTTCTCATTGTCTTTTGCTCTCTCACTCTCCCTTTGCTTTTCACTCACCTTATGTTTTACAAAAGACTGTTGTAGCTGCAACTGATCCTCATACACCTGCTTAGGTGTTAAAGGTTTAAGATTAAAGCTTTTTCCGTAGTGAACAAGCGTATACTTGTTAGAAAAGCCATCATGAACAACCTTCCTATCAAACTGCCATAGCCTCCCCAACAACACATGACACGCTTGCATTGGCACTACATCGCATAACACCTCATCCTCATGCCTACCAATGCGAAAAGCAATCAAGGCTTGCTTACTCACCTTAGTCTCGCCACTATCATTCAACCACTGCAATTTATATGGACTAGGGTGTCTAATAGTTTTGAGTCCCAACCTCTCGACAATAAAGTTACTCACCACATTAGTGCAACTTCCTCCATCAATGATCACACTGTAAATATGATCACCTAGATAACATCTAGTATAAAAGATATTCTCTCTTTGCACCTCCTCTTCTTCCTTCACCTGCACATTCAAAGCTCTCTTCACTACTGCCACTAACCTCCCTATTGCAGGCTCCTCATCATCACTAGCGTCCTCTAATGGAGGCATATCATCTTCCTCACTATCCCCCTCAGTTTCATACTCACCATCATCACGCAAAATCATAACACGCCTATTCGGACATTGACTAGCAATATGGCCTCTACCTTGGCATTTAAAACATCTAATGTCACGATTTCTAGAAGTAGAAGAATCAGGGTTTCCTTGGTTACTAGGAGTAGAACCCGCTTGACTCAGCTCTCCTTTTGGTTTGGTAGGTAAAGGCTTTTCTTCCTTCTTCCATTGGTTAGTCTTCCAGGTCGATGAACTAGTACCCTGTTGAAACCGTGCATTACTACTACATTTCCGCCTGTGTTGGTTCTTAACCTTTATAGCCATATGAACCATATCCTCTAATTCTACACAATGCTGCAATTCAACAACATTTTGAATTTCTTTATTCAATCCGGTAAGAAACCTAGCCATGGTAGCCTCTCTATCCTCCTTTACATTCGCCCTGATCATCGTAACTTCCATCTCCTTGAAATACTCATCCACACTTCTGCTTCCTTGCCTAAGAGTTTGCAATTTGTTGTGCAATTCACGATAGTAATACGTAGGCACAAACCGCCTCTTCATCACCCTTTTCATCTCTTCCCACGACTCAATAGGTGGTTCACCATTCCTTCTTCAATTCAACATTAGTTGATCCCACTACACTATGGCATAATCCGAAAATTCAATGGCAGCAAGTTTCACTTTCTTTCTCCCACTATAGTCATGACAATCAAACACCATCTCTACCTTCTTCTCCCACTCTAAGTACGCCTCGGGATCATTCTTCCCTTGGAAAGGAGGAATCTTCATCTTTATACTACTCAATTGATTATCCTCTCTATTCCTATCTCCTCTATCTTCCCAATCCCTAGTTCCTCTATTCCTACCACTATAACCTCTATAACTCCCGACAGAAGGCTCATCAAAGTCATCACCCGACATTTCATCTCCAACCCTTGGTACTCTCCTAAAACAACTCTCCCTCTTACGCCCTTGGAAGACGTTTTTAGATTGCTCTAGTCTTTGCTCTACCGTCTCATGAATTTGTTCCATTCCCTCCTGAAACATTCTCTCCATCTCACCCCTCAATGCCTCAATCACTAACCTAGCATCAAACCTTCCCCTCTCACCTTCAGGAGAATGTTGCCTCGACATAGTTCCTGTAGAAAAAGATTAGTATTAACACAAATATATATATAATTAAGCCTCACGATACACTCCCTTACATGTTTTGCTCAAATGATGATATCACACAGTCACTCGTGTATTCTCACAAACAATGATGATATTAACTCGCCAATTCCTCTTCTCAATTCTCTTGGAACTAACCCAAACTACACCAATTCCCTTCCGTAGAATTCAAAACAACTCTAGTGTTCATAAATTTCCTCTTTTTCTTTCCGAATTTTTTTTTTTTGTCTTTGTTGTTGCTCTTGATCACGCTCCTTTTCTTTTTCTTTTTCTTTTTTGTCGTGATTCTTCCTTTTTTTTTTTTTGTAACAAAATTGAATAGTAGGTACTACACTTTCAATAGACAATAAATACTATGAAATTGAATACTAACAATTGATATGAACGATTGGAGTTAGGGTTTTGACGTTACATTCCTCAAACCGAACTGATGTTTAACAAACCTAAGCTTTGATACCAAACTGATACGAGATCGGTTTGATCGGATTCCTAACTGATACGAACTACGCCAACGTGTGACGAAACCCAATACCAATACATTCGGAATTCGTTACCTAAGATGCCAAACACCCTCAAGTGGAAACTGCGACCCGTTGTCTCTAAGCAAGACAAGAACCTTGGTATAATATGAAGATGCCACAATCGGGATGAAAGATCAATTGATAAGTTGGGATGAATGCCACGGAAGAAAAATTCGATAAGTTCTAGATTAGTTCTTTAAAGAACCAAGAGAGGAATTCTCTCAAAAGTGTTTTTCAAACTTTCAATGTTGTATATTCTATTTTCTATCTGTTCTAAACCCTAGGAGCTTTATACTAGGGTTTACAATTCGTAACAATAAAGCCCAAAACAACATCACTTCAATAAGTTGCGTAAAAATAACAAAAACAAGACATGAAGGCCGGCGGTGTAGACATGAAGGCCGGCGGCATTGGAATGAAGGTCGGTGGCCTTGAGCTGGCGTTGGAGACATACACGGCCGTGTACTTCTAGACGTGTATCTTTCTGTGGAAATCTTTGACAACATACACGGTCGTGCCTTTGAACTGTGTATACGACCGTGTATGATTCTGTGTAACCTCCAGACTCCTATACGGCCGTGCCTTGTAAAGACACGCCCTCTTCAACCCGTATCCATTATGACTTGTACAAGAGCAAGGGCATTCCCATGGTTGTTCCAATCCTTTCTAACTTCATGATTCCCCAATCCTTTCTGACTTCATGGACATCCTTTCTCAACCCGTTAAGTGCTTCATTGAATCGTTTTGCTCGAGTTCTTGTGATAGGTCCAGGTGGCACTTCAAGAGGATCCACATTCCATCTTCTGGCTTGGCTCCCATCATGGTTCTCATCAGAAAACACGTAAGGGAGTGTGTGAGGACTGCTTAATTGAATTTCTTCCAAGATCATCATCATGTCAGAACACGAGAATCGAGGGGATGAACCCAATCAATCCTTTCTTTTGAGGGCTATGCAACAACAGTTCGAGCGCGTGCATGTGGTGTTCGGAGAAATCTGTAACCGAATGGATAGACAAGATGAGCATATCAATGAATTGCAAACAAGTCCTCCTATGAGAATCCCTCCCATACGGAGACAAGTACGTCGACTAGTCGCACCTCGAGACGAATCTGCTAAAGAAGAAGAAGAGGAAAGGCATGATCAATGCAGGAATGACCATGTCAATAACAGAGTCAGAGATGGAGTTGATAAAAATATCGAGAATATCAAAATGACAATCCTTCCTTTTCAAGGGAGGACTGATCCCGATACCTTGAATGGGAGAGAATGGTTGAACTAGTTTTTTATTACCACAATTACTCTAAGGAGAAGAAAGTGAAGCTTGCAGTAGTGGAATTTACAGATTTTGCCATTCTTTGGTGGGATCAATTGATCATATCTCGACGGAGGAATGGTGAATAACCAATTGCCAATTGGGAGGAGATGAAGGCTGCCACGAGAAGACGATTTGTCCCATCACATTATTAGTGAGATCAGCACCTTAAGCTACAAAGCCTCAAACAAGGGTCGAAGAGTCTTAAAGACTATTAAAAGGAGATGGAAATAGTCTTAATCCGAGCTAATGTGGAGGAGGACCGTGAGGCTACTATGGCAAGATTCCTGTGTGGACTGAATTGTGACATCGCCAACGTTGTGGAACTATAGCACTATGTGTAGTTGGAGGACATGGTGCATATAGCCATGAAAGTTGAGCGACAACTCAAAGAAGCGAAAGTCACTCGAGCTGGGAACCACAACTAATCGAATTCCCACTCCCGTGGAAAGTGGATAGGGGGGGAAAGGGAAGAGAAACTTGGGTTCAAGCCCTATGATGGCGGGAACTTGAAGAAGCACCCACAGGTGGCTAAGGAGAGAGGTAACTCATCATCTCAAACTCTACGAAATTAGGATATTAAATGTTTTACATGTTTAGGGATTGGGCATATAACATCTTAATGTCTAAATCAAAGAGTGATGATCAAGCACGAAGGTGGGGAGATCGAAACTGATGATGATGGCTTTGATTATGCTAGTGATACTATGCCACAATTAGAAGATGCTAGTGATTGTGAATATGCTATAGAAGGTAGGTCATTGGTCATTATGTGTTCCTTGAATGTGCAAGTTAAACAAGAAGACAATGACAATGTGCAACGAGACAATATTTTTCACACTTAGTGCCATGTACATGACATGGTGTGTAGTTTTATCATAGACGGAGGTAGCTGTGTTAATGTAGAAGTAACATACTTGTTGATAAATTAGATTTGTCCACTGTGAAACATCCCAAGCCGTACAAGTTGCAATGTGTTATGGAAGAGTCACCGATCCAAGCTCAAGAGCCAAGTCAAGAAGAAGATCAAGTGGCTAAGGATGAAGTTCAAGGGGTTTCAAGTACGATTAGCTTGCCTCAAGGACCAATCACGAGATCAAGAGCTAAGAAGCTACAACAAACATTGAATTCTCATTTGCAAGGCTTGGTGAAGATCACAGGTGAAGGACTTCAAGGGATTCAAAGCTTTGGGGCAAAAGAAGGCCAAAAGAACTTCAATTTGATGAAAATAGCATCGGGTGAAGATACACCGGCTCAAGGCTGCCGGCCTTGAAAACGCCGATGTTTTGGTGCACTTTCAAGGAAGGCCGCCGGCCTTGAAAAGTAGGCTGCCGGCCTAAATGGCCGGCCTTCTTTTTATGCGCACTTTTCACTGTTTTGCGATTTTCATGTAATGTTTTAGGGTTTTCTCCTTTATATTCGGAACCTCCTCATTGTAAAACTCAGTTTTGAGATATTGAAAATACCAAAAAGCTTATTGCTTTGTTCTTTGTGTTCTTATTTGAATACATGCTCCTAGGAACAATCAAGGAAGATTGATCGACTTCTCTTGTGGATTGTTTCGAAATTAGGGCTTTCCATAGTTCTAATTCTTAGATCATTAACCTAAGTCAAACCTAAATTCTAATCTTCTTAGGGATTGATTTCCAAATTGGTGTCGTGGGTTTTCGTATTACTGCATTGGGGGTTCACACTAATCAAAAGGGTTCTCAAGGCGTGATTGCGAAGGTTTTCGTATCATTTGGTATCAGAGCTTTGGCTCTAGATCAGGTTATATCTTTTCTTGTTTTTGTTTGATTCTTGTTTCCCCATCGTTATTTAGGATATAAAGTTGTGATCTTTATGTACTCCATTGATTAGATTGATCAAATTGTGACTTCTCATGTTCTAGGGTTTGTTCATCAATTTGGGGATTTTCGCTATTTTGATCCTTGCTTAGGATTAGTTAGTCTTCAATTGGTGTTTAAAAAAAAAAAAAAAAAATTTGAGTGTGAATAGTGTTCGTGAACAGTGTTCATAACCAAAAGAGAAAAAAAAAAAAATTCTGAAATTATTTGATTGTCTTGTTTTTGCTAATCCTTGGGAACACCATATCCTTCAATCCTAGTGTAATCTTGTTTAAGGGATAGTGGGAAACACCAAATTCGCGTCTTTGTATTGAAATTCGTTGGAAATTGCTCTTGGGAGTGTGATTCGCTTAAGAACATTTAAGAGCGGGCTTGAGAGTTGTGAGGAATACCTGTGTGCTAAATATCGATTGTGAGAAACACGAGTGGATAACCCCATCAATAGAGTGCAAAAACACGAAAGGGAGCAGTTGTGAGGAAACTCAAAATTTTGTTTAGCATTAACGTTTGTTGTTTTTGCAGGTAAAGATGACAGGTAGTGGTGTTGAAAAATCTGATAAAAGTGCAGATGATGCTTTGTTGCGTGAAGCACAACAGTCAAAGTTTAGGCGTATGACTAACGCCATTATAGCTATGAGAGAGTCTCTAGAGCATATGAATTTGAGAGTACAGGTTGTTGAGAAGAGGGAGTCAAGTACTAGTGAAGGGAATAGGGGAGGTAAAAATCCTATGCATCAAGCTGCTGAAGTGACTGATGCTAATGAATATCTGGAGGAGGATTATGAGGATAGTGCAGCCATGCTAGTCAATAGAGGAAGAAGAGGAGGTAGAGGAGTAAGTAGAGGCATGGGCACAGGAAGAGGTAGAGGTCGAATGCAGGAGAGTTACACTGCCAGTAGGGGTCGATTTGTTGATGATGTAGTAGACAGGGGTCTGGGAAGTATTAAACTGAAGCTTCCAATTTTTCAGGGTAAATCTGACCCAGAGGAATACTTGCAGTGGGAGAAGAGAGTTGAGTTGATTTTTGAATGTCACCAATGTAGTGAAGAGAAAAAGGTGAAATTGGCTGTAACCCAATTTCAGGATTATGCTATATCCTGGTGGGATCAGCTGGTGACTAGCAGGAGGAGGAACATGGAGTATCCTATTGAGACCTGGCATGATCTCAAGGCTGTGATGAGAAAAAGATTTGTCCCTAGATACTTTCATAGGGAATTGATGCAGAAATTACATTTCTTGAGACAGGGTAGTAGGAGTGTGGAGGACTACTACAAGGAGATGGAGATGATCATGACGAGAGCTGATGTAGATGAGGATGAGGAAACTACTATGGGACGTTTCTTTGGTGGGTTGAACAAGGAGATCGCCGACAGGGTGGAGTTGCAGCATTATGTAGAGCTAGAGGAGATGGTACATCTTACCATCAAGATTGAGAGACAACTCCAAGGTAGAGGGCCAAACCGGTACGTTTCCAAACCTTCTTCTAATTCTAACTCTGCATGGAGAGGTTATGGAAAATCTGATATTAAGAGTGGTAGTAAGCCTACTGTTGAGGCTTCAAAGGGAAAATCAATTGGGGTTTCATCTGAGAAACCTAAGGTTGTTGATCAGAAAAGTAGAAATAGGGACATTAAATGTTGGAAGTGTCAGGGTGTAGGACACATTAGTAGGGAATGTCCTAATAGGCGGACCATGGTGATAAGGAATGGTGAGATTCTCACTGATGATGAGGAAAGTGACAATGAGGGTGAAGACGATGATATGCCTCCATTGGAGTATTGTAGTGATGCTGAGAGTGTTGAGGAGGCAGTGAAAGGTGACTTGTATGTAGCTAGGCGTGCACTTAACACCCAGTTGAAGGAGGATGGCCATGAAGAGCAAAGGGAAAACTTGTTTCATACTAGATGCCATGTGCAGGGGAAGGCATGTAGTGTGATTGTCGATGGAGGGAGTTGTACTAATGTGGTGAGTACACTCTTGGTGAACAGGTTGGGGCTGCCTACTGTACCACACCCAAGACCTTACAAACTTCAGTGGCTCAGCGACTGTGGTGAGATTAAGGTAAACAGGCAAGCTCTCATTTCTTTTTCCATAGGCAAGTATAGTGATGAGGTGCTCTGTGATGTAGTACCTATGCATGCTGGTGATATCTTGTTGGGCAGACCTTGGCAATTTGATAGGAAAACCGTGCACGATGGATATCTCAATAGGTACTCATTTACTAAGGATGGAAGGAGAACCATTTTGGCACCACTGTCCTCTAAGGAAGTGTATGAGGACCAATGTAAATTAGAGAGGTTGAGAGTTGAGGCCGAAAGAAAAGAGAGGGGGAGTAGAAAAAGCAATTCTGAGGGAGTGAAGAATAAGAGTGCAACTAAAAAGTGTAATAAAAATGAGCAGAGTGAAAAGAAAGAGGGGAGTGAAAAGCAAGATGACAATCGGCCTGGAGAGAAAAGAAGGAAGAGTGTGAGTTTGATTGCTAGGGCAAGTGAGGTTAGGCATGCTTTGAGTGCCAGTAGACCTATCTTTGTACTTTTGTACAAAGGGGCCTATTTGGCCACTGACGATATTAACCCTTCTATTCCTAGTGTGTTTTCTGATTTGCTGCAGGAATATGGAGATGTGTTTCCAGCGGAGATGCCTAGTGGACTTCCACCAGTTAGGGGCATAGAGCATCGGATTGACTTCATTCCGGGAGCAGCCATACCCAACCGACCTGCCTACAGGACTAATCCCAGCGAGGCAAAGGAGATTCAGAAACAGGTTGAGGAGTTGCTGGAGAAGGGGTATGTGAGAGAAAGTCTAAGTCCCTGTTCAGTGCCTGTGATTTTAGTGCCAAAGAAGGATGGGACTTGGAGGATGTGTGTAGACTGTAGAGCCATCAACAAAATCACGGTAAAGTATCGTCATCCTATTCCTAGGTTAGATGATATGTTGGATGAATTGTATGGTTCTTGTTTGTTTACAAAGATTGATCTAAAATCCGGTTACTACCAGATACGCATGAAAGTAGGGGGATGAATGGAAAACTGCATTTAAGACTAAATATGGTCTGTATGAATGGCTTGTCATGCCTTTTGGTCTTACAAATGCACCTAGTACTTTTATGCGACTAATGAATCATGTGCTTCGTGATTACTTAGGTAAATTTGTTGTGGTTTATTTTGATGATATCTTGATTTACTCTAAGTGTCTGGATGATCACGTTATGCATGTGAGACTAGTTTTAGCAAAACTTAGGGAGGAGAAATTATTTGCCAACCTTAAGAAGTGTAGTTTCTGCATGGATAAGGTCAATTTTCTAGGTTTTGTTGTTTCTAGTCGTGGGGTTGAGGTTGATGAGGAGAAGGTTAGAGCCATTAAGGAGTGGCCTAGACCTAGGACTGCTAGTGAGGTGAGGAGCTTTCATGGACTTGCTGGTTTCTATAGAAGATTTATTAGAGACTTCAGCACTATAGCTGCACCTTTGAATGAGCTTGTGAAAAAGAATGTTGGATTTGCTTGGGGTGATGCACAAGAACAAGCTTTTAATGATTTGAAAGATAAATTGTGTAATGCACCATTGCTTGCTTTACCTGATTTTAACAAAACTTTTGAGATTGAATGTGATGCTAGTGGCATAGGGATTGGAGCTGTTTTAATGCAGGATCACAGGCCACTAATGTACTTCAGTGAAAAGTTGAGTGGAGCAGCACTGAAGTATCCAACATATGACAAGGAGCTGTATGCCTTGGTGCGCTCATTGCAGACATGGCAACACTATCTTTGGCCTAAGGAATTCGTCATTCACACTGACCATGAGAGTCTGAAACATCTAAAGGGTCAAGATAAGTTGAATAGAAGGCATGCCAAGTGGGTGGAATTCATCGAGACATTTCGATATGTGATCAAGTACAAGCAGGGTAAGGAGAATACTGTGGCTGACGCGCTTTCAAGAAGGTACACGTTACTTAACTCTCTTAGTACATCTTTGCTAGGTTTTGAGTTGGTGAAGGATTTGTATCCACATGATATTGATTTTTCTGAGATTTTTGCTGCTTGTGTTGGTGGGACTGGACTGAATGATTATTTTGTGTCTGATGGATTCCTATTTAAGAAGAGTAAGTTGTGCATTCCTAGAGGATCTGTGAGGGAATTGCTTGTTAGGGAAGCACATGGAGGGGGCTTAATGGGGCATTTCGGGGTAGATAAGACCTATGTTATGCTAAATGAACACTTTTTCTGGCCTAGCATGAGACATGATGTGCATAAAGTTTGTCAACATTGCATTACATGTAGAGAAGCTAAATCTAAACTAAAACCACATGGATTATACACACCATTACCTGTTCCTAATGAACCGTGGACTGCTGTGTCGATGGATTTTGTGCTTGGATTACCTAGAACTAGGAAAGGTAGTGACAGCATTTTTGTTATGGTTGATAGGTTTAGTAAGATGGCTCATTTCATTCCTTGTCATAAAACTGATGATCCTACATTCATTGCTAATTTGTTCTTTAGAGAGGTAGTGCGTCTGCATGGCATACCTAAGAGCATTGTTAGTGATAGGGATGTAAAATTCTTGAGTCATTTTTGGAGAGTGTTGTGGGGAAAGTTGGGAACCAAGCTGATGTTTTCGACTACTTGTCACCCACAGACTGATGGGCAAACTGAGGTGGTTAATAGGACTTTAATTCAGTTGTTGAGGGCAATCATAGATAAAAACATTAGGACTTGGGAGGATTGTCTACCATTTGTGGAGTTTGCATACAATAGGGCTATTCATAGCACTACTCATTGTTCTCCATTTGAGATTGTATATGGTTTTAATCCACTTACTCCTCTTGATTTATTGCCATTACCACCTAACAAGTTTGTGAGTTTTGATGCTGATTCAAAGGCAGATTTTGTGAGGAAGCTACATACGCAGGTGAAGGATAGGATTGAGAAACAGAATGCCAAGGTAGCTTCAAGGGTGAACAAAGGCAGGAAACCCATGATTTTTCAACCGGGAGAGTGGGTTTGGGTGCATTTTCGCAAGGAGCGGTTTCCACTACAAAGGAAATCAAAGTTGAACCCCCGGGGAGATGGTCCTTTTCAGATACTTGAGAGGATCAACGACAACGCCTACAGAGTGGACTTACCAGGTGAGTATAATGTTAGTTCCACTTTTAATGTTGCTGATCTTAGTCCGTTTGATGTAGGTGATGCTTTGGATTCGGGGACGAATCCTTTTGAGGAGAGGGGGAATGTTATGGAAGAGTCACCGATCCAAGCTCAAGAGCCAAGTCAAGAAGAAGATCAAGTGGCTAAGGATGAAGTTCAAGGGGTTTCAAGTACGATTAGCTTGCCTCAAGGACCAATCACGAGATCAAGAGCTAAAAAGCTACAACAAACATTGAATTCTCATTTGCAAGGCTTGGTGAAGATCACAGGTGAAGGACTTCAAGGGATTCAAAGCTTTGGGGCAAAAGAAGGCCAAAAGAACTTCAATTTGATGAAAATAGCATCGGGTGAAGATACACCGGCTCAAGGCTGCCGGCCTTGGAGCCGGCCTTGAAAACGCCGATGTTTTGGTGCACTTTCAAGGAAGGCCGCCGGCCTTGAAAAGTAGGCTGCCGGCCTAAATGGCCGGCCTTCTTTTTATGCGCACTTTTCACTTGTTTTGCGATTTCCATGTAATGTTTTAGGGTTTTCTCCTTTATATTCGGAACCTCCTCATTGTAAAACTCAGTTTTGAGATATTGAAAATACCAAAAAAGCTTATTGCTTTGTTCTTTGTGTTCTTATTTGAATACATGCTCCTAGGAACAATCAAGGAAGATTGATCGACTTCTCTTGTGGATTGTTTCGAAATTAGGGCTTTCCATAGTTCTAATTCTTAGATCATTAACCTAAGTCAAACCTAAATTCTAATCTTCTTAGGGATTGATTTCCAAATTGGTGTCGTGGGTTTTCGTATTACTGCATTGGGGGTTCACACTAATCAAAAGGGTTCTCAAGGCGTGATTGCGAAGGTTTTCGTATCACAATGGTTGAATGAATATGGAGAAGTGAAGGTGAATAAGCAGGTCCACACGATGTTTTCAATTAGGAAATATATGGATAAGGTCCTTTGTGATGTTGTACCCATGCATGCTGGTCATCTTTTACTCGGAAGGCCTTGGCAATTTGACAGGAGAGCCATTCATGATGGGTACAAAAATCAGTATTGATTTGTGAAGGATGGAAGGAAAGTTACATTGATGCCAATGATGCCAAGCTAGGTATATGAAGATCAACTATGGTATAAAAAAGCCATTTGTGAGGAAAGTGAGGTATAAGCTAAGAAACAAAAGAAGTGGGAAAATGAAATTGAAAGAAATATGAGTGGTGAGAAGAGAGACAGTAAAATCTCTAGGAGAGAAAAGCAAGAGTGCTCAGCTGTAGGTGAAGGAAAAGAGAAAAGAATGAGTTTCTTTGCAAGAGAACGGGAGATCAAGAGTGCACTTTAGGTTGGAGGACCAATCATTCTATTTGTATATGAGGAGGCCATGTTTGTGAATTCTGACCCTGACACTTCTTTGCCTAGTTGTGTGTTTTCTTTTTTGCAGGATTAAGAGGACGTCTTTCCCAATGAAGCACCTAATGGTCTACCACCAAAGCGAGGGATTGAGCATCAGATTGACTTTGTTCCTAGAGTAGTGATTTCAAATCAACCAGCTTATAGGGTGGATCCTGTGGAGACAAGGGAGCTACAACGGTAAGTGGAAGAGCTAATGGCTAAAGGACATATACAAGAAAGCATGCGCCCGTGCGTAGTTCCAGCATTGTTGGTGCCCAAGAAAGATAGGACATGGCGCATGTGTGTTGATTGCTGAGCCATTAACAAAATCACAGTGAAGTACCGACACCCTATACCTTGTTTGGATGATATGCTTGTTGAATTGCATGGATCTGTGATATTTTCGAAAATGGATCTAAAGAGTGGCTATCATCAAATTAGAATTAAAGAGGGTGATGAATGGAAAACAACTTTCAAAACAACACATGGGTTGCATGAGTGGTTAGTGATGCCATTCGGGTTAACTAATGCACCTAGTACATTCATGAGACTAATGAACCATGTTTTGCATGCATTCATTGGAAAATTTGTTGTTGTATACTTTTATGATAATTTGGTGTATAGTAAGAGCTTTGATGAGCATATGGAACATCTTAGGGCTGTTATTGATGTGCTGAGATAGGAAAAATTATATGCCAATTTGAAAAAGTGTAGTTTTTGTATAGACCGAGTGGTGTTCTTGGGTTTTGCTATTACAGCAGGTGGAATACAAGTGGATGAAGACAAGGTGCAAGCCATTAAGGATTGGCCATCTCCTAAATCGCTGACTGAGGTAAGAAGTTTTCTTGGGTTAGCTAGTTTTTATAGATGTTTTATGCGTAATTTTAGTACATTAGCTGCCCCAATGACTGAAGTAATAAAAAAAGGATGTTGGGTTTAAATGGGAAGTAGAACAAGAAAATGCTTTTAATGTGATAAAAGAAAAGTTATGTTCTACTCCATTGTTAGTTCTGCCTGATTTTTCCAAAACTTTTGAGATCGAATGTGATGCCTCCGGGATTAGTATAGAAGCCGTTTTGATGCAGGAGAAGCGTCCTATTGCTTACTTTAGTGAGAAGCTAAATGGAGCTGCATTGAAGTACTCGATGTATGACAAAGAGCTTTATGCATTGGTGCATGCATTGGAGACGTAGCAGCACTACTTGTGGTCAAAAGAATCCGTTATTCATATAGATCATTAATCTTTGAAGCATTTGAAGGCTTAAGGCAAGTTGAACAAAAGACATGCAAGATGGGTCGAGTTTATAGAGATGTTTCCATATGTGATCTAATATAAGCAAGGTAAGGAAAATGTGGTAGCAGACACCCTATCTCGCAGGTATGCTCTTATCGCTATTCTTGGAGCTAAATTGCTTGGATTTGAACACATAAGAGAATTGTACATACAAGATTCTGATTTTCATGTTGTCTATCATGCTTGTGAAAAGGGTGCATTTGATAGATTCTATAGGCACGATGGATTCCTTTTTAGGGAGAACAAGCTGTGTATTCCTAAGTGTTTAATGCGAGAGTTGTTTGTGCTTAAGTCGCATGGTGGCGGTCTTATGGGACATTTTGGTATTGCTAAGACATTAGATGTGCTGAAAGAACATTTCTTTTGGCCTCATATGAAAAGAGATGTGGAAATAATTTGCTCTAGATGCATCACATGTAAGAAAGCCAAGTCTAGAGTTAAACCACATGGTCTTTGCATGCCTTTACCTGTACCTAATAAACCTTGGTCTGATGTTTCGATAGATTTTGTTTTGGGTTTACCTAGGTCTAGGAGAGGTAGAGATTCCATTTTCATGATTGTGGATCATTTTTCGAAAATGGCACATTTTATATCATGTCACAAGACTAATGATGCTACGCATGTTGCTGAATTGTTCTTTAAAGAAGTCGTTCATTTGCATGGAGTGCTTAAGAGCATAGTAAGTGATAGAGATGTCAAATTCCTTAGTAATTTCTGGCGTGTTTTTTTCTTTACCTTTATGACCTCTCTAACAATTTGACGTACACTTATTGAGAATGCTCTTAAAGGTTGAAGAAATTGTCAACGTTATCATAATAAGCCTTTAAAATATCAGCTCGACCCTCAATTTTGCAACGAGAGTCCAATACAAAAGCAACAAGATAAACAGTAGGAATCCCCTTATAATATTACAACCATTTAGAAACCATTTCATGAACACATGCCTACAGAAGCTTGCCATATCTAGCTCCCCGTAATGTCGCTATTATGTTTACTACTTCTAAAGTAAAAAAGATGAACACTTGGGCAGTACACTTGGAAATTTTTTTTGTACTAATATAAAAAACTTTAAGTATGTCTAATCACCTTTGGCAAGCATCTAAATCATTAGGATGCAAAGGAATATCTAATAAATGTATCATTGTAAAACTACATAGTGCATCTTTATAGGGAATCGCATTATACAAAAGTTGATATATTGAATTCCATCTATGTCGTACATTTTGTTTTAATTTTTTGAATCTTAAGAGATTACCCATATAAAAATTTCACCTAGCCTTATTTATAGAAGGGTTATCTAACATAAAATCAAGAACCCAATAGGAGACAATTTAGATTCTAAAGTTGTCGTACCATCTTTAACACATAAATTTAATGTGGCATGCATACCTAATATGAAAATGGTGCCACCTAGGCATGGTTAGTAAAGACTTTGTAATTCCAAAATTGATGCAGTGTTAGCTGTAGTGTTATCAAAACCAATTAGAAAATATTTTTTTGTCAAACAATACTCATATAAAATCAAACTAATTATCGTAAAAATATTTTGAGCAATATTGTGCTTTTTAAATTTGCAAAGTGAAAAAAAACTTTTATATAGTACCCATGATTCATCTACATAATTTGTAGTTAATCCCATATATGAATTTTGTTGCCACTCATCTATCCATATATCATAGCACATATTGACACTCTTGTATCTAACATGTTAAACTTAACTTTTAGTTCTCGTTTTCCTAAATGGTATTGTTCAATACTATCACTACACATAGTTGACAAAGAAAATGCATGTGCATTAGGATTTAGAGTTCCTTGTTCATACCTCATTCAGACTAGATTAGTTCCTGTACTAAATTGAATGATAGGAATCAAAATCCTATAGGACCTATCACCAGAGCAAGAGCTAAAGGATTACAAAATTAGGCGATGAGGGTTCTTTGAACAATCTGACCCCAAGAATATTTGTTTAGTATCTTCTTTTTTATTACATATTTGTTGTTCATTCTAGTAGGTACATTTGTTGGTTTTTATAGGACGGTGGATAAACTCGCTAAAGTGCTGTGTGTGAGTTATTCACGGACTTACATAAATCAAAGAAGAACCGGTCCACAATATGTTCTATTGAAGTGAAGAACCAGCCATTATTTGTACTTGTAATTTTATGTTTGCAAACTAGTCATTTGAGTGGCGTATTTGTAATTTGTTTTTGTTGTTTTCACCCAAATTGGAGCAAGTATAAATACTTGCTCAGTAGAATTTTGAGGGAGCTTTTTGAACATTTTTTAAATTACACACTTCTTTGCTGTGAGGGGATCATTGCTTGCAAAATTTGTCTTATCAATTTCTCAAGTGAAATTGTGGCGAGATTAACTTGAGTACATTGTGAGTAACATCAATCTTCCCCTTGTTGTTATCAAATTGTATTTAGTGCGTCATATCTAGATGCAATTTATTTGGTTACTTGTTGTTCTACACGTAAATTAGGGTTCATCCATTTCAGATTTGAATCACTTCAATTTGAGTGGAATTCTAATTCATTTCTATTGTCATCTATTGCTACTTATACAGTGCTTATTTCCTCGTTTCAATTTAGCATCAAGTCTTTAAATTCTCGTGAATTAGGGATCATTTGTGATTTGGTCATCACACCATTATTGATTAGATTTTGTTGATCACGTTACTTTTGGATATGTTTGCAATTTAATTAGTAAAGCACATCATATTTTAGTATCAGAGCAAATCATTGAAAATACCTACCATTATTTGGACCAAACCTTCTTTTTGTTTCTCAACACCACACTGAAATAGTGATGTTGGATCTAAAATAGATTGCCTAGCTAAGATTTGTTGCTACAACTTCTCCGACCAAAAGTCCATTAGATGTTTGGACATCTTGTGTTCAATGAACATGCCATATCCATCTCCTTTTTTTTGCATGTGTAATTAGCATTGTAGTAATTACAAAATACTCAGATTTTGCCATCTTCACTTGTCACTTTACGAAAATGTTAAGTAAAAATTTTAGATTTATAGGATTTAATGGGAGAAAGTTGTTGGTTCACTTTCCCGTTCTTCCATTTTCTCTTTTGAAGGTTACGTTTCTTTATTCTAAGAATTTTGTAAATCATATTACAATTGTGGTGGTACTACATGCTTAGAACCAAGCAGTGGAGTGAGTTGATTTAAATTAAATTTACCGTTCTCATTGAAATCATAACATTCAAACTCATCATCTACTTCATTGACATCTTATTGTGGCTTTTCTACTGCTTTTTCCTTATCCTTTCTTTCTTGCTGTTAGACTTTTTTGTTAAATCTAGAACCAATAATGCGGCAAAAAAAAGCTAGCCACTTTATGTAAAACAAAATAAAGTAGTAACACAAATAATGTTAAGTAACTAAAGTAGGAAAAATATTTTAACTACAATAAAACAATAATTTCTATGAAAAATTAAAGTGGATCAGCAAAAGAAAAAAAAAATTAGTATGACTATGGCAATGAAAATTTAAGCAAGTAGGGAGCAAGATATTGTGAAATTTGAAGGCAACTATTGAGCTAAGAGAAGGAGAGATTATTGTGTAAGTTGTCCCCTGTTTCTCCTTCATTGCCATTTATATTCCAATATTTCAATTTGAATCTACGTGTTGCGTCTTCTACTTTCAATTTGAATTCCTTGGATTTGCTTGCATATCATGAAGAAATTACACAATACAATATAATAATTTGGTTTCCTTATCTGCTTTGTGAAAACATTGTCACTTGTCCTTTTGCCTTTTTCTTCAGACTTCACAATATAATAATTTTACTTGTGCAAACGCTTACATAACGTAACAAGAGAATGTGAATGTCCTTTTCTTTATCTTTATTTATTTGTGAAAACATTATTTCCCTGCTTTGTAAATGTCCTTTTGCCATTATTTTAAGAGAATGTCAGTGAATGCTTCATCCATTATTTATTTATTTATCTTTTACTTCGGCAGGTTCAAACCACCGGTTCTAACGATTCCAACAGGTTGACCCGCCATTGAATGGTGAAACCACTAGTTTCATGATAGGTTACAACTCATGATAGTGGTCTATGGTTCTAGGTTGAAACCATCGGGCCAATTCTGGTTTGGTTCATGATTCCAACATACCCTATGGTGGAGTCTATTTAGATCCAACTAAATGTGGAATTTAGTTTTGAAGGTAAAATATTTTTATGATTCATGGTTTAGAAGTGAGATTGCGGTAGTTCAAGCGGTGGCTATGAGAAGTAGGGAACTCATTTTGAAATTGGAGATTGTAGAGTAGTAATAAAAATTATATTTTGCAAGTTCCTTAATATTTGATATATCCTTATATAGATCGTAAATAACCCCTTTATATTTGTTTCAAATATGCTTGGCCCATTATTTTTGTAGTTGAGTATTTAAATCTTAGATTTAAAAAAAAAAAATGCTTTACATCCTATCTCATTATTTTATTGTTGGATAATATAATAAAAATAATAACATAAAAAACCATATAAAATGAAGAGCAAAATGATAGTATAGAAGGATGTATTTAGATTTTATCCTACATCTTTTTTACTTCTTGAACGAAACTAGTAATGTATAGTTTTGTTACTTTTGTAGGATTGGATCTTATCAAATACAAAGTATGCAGAAGGTAACGATGTAAGAATATATGACCTTTCATAGTATTTTAGTTACCCGAAGGTAACGATGTAAGAATATATAACCTTTCTTAGTATTTTAGTTACACCAAATCTTTAGTCGGAAGGCAAATTCTTTCCTTATTTAAAAATTTATACGAAATTGAGGATGGAATTTTATAGATGAAGAATTAGCAAAATTCTAATGAAAGAAAAAGAAAATTCCCCACTTGACATATATAGATGAAGGATAGAAAACTTGCTTTGTCTAAGCTATGGATTTGGCCAGAAGTAATAAGATCATGTTCTGTTCCTATTCCAGGAATACGTCAAGGTTTAAAATTCTACGATCCGAATGCTTATGTGCTACCAGTAAAAGATTTCCATAAATTACTTGGGGTCAACTGTCAAATGTTTTACGCAATCATACAACCATTTCTAATTGAATAATCTTGACGAATGTGGGAAAGGGAGACCTCCATATTGGTAGAATACGAATACCCTAATGATGAATCCATGTTGACGTGCGAGAGTTACACATTGCAAAGTAATATATGAAAAATTTCTAGTTGGTATAAGTAACCATCAATGCTATTTTTTTTTTTTTTTACTTTATCGATCAAATAATATGAAGACACGTGGAGTATGATGGTAATGGCTTCCTAAACTAACGGACAAGAGGAACTACGATAAATATAACATTTCCAATCAACGTCAATGAGAAGAACAAATTTCTTATTTTGCAATATTATATCTCTTGAGCATAATCATGACTTTTCTACAGAAGCATGGTAAGTGATATTCATGATTCCAGTCTTAATCAGTTGCAAAGCTGAAGATAGTTCCGAAGAAATGAAATAGAAAACCATTTTATGTCGAGCAAGACTGCATTGACAGAGATGGAAGCTTAAAACCCATATTATATTATGTAAAAGAGAATGTTAACATGTAAGAAAGAATACAGGGAACATTCATTTTCTTTCTATAGATTTTGGCATTAGTAATATACACAACATGAGCTTTTACGATTATTTTTGTATTAACATGAGAATTCATTGAAAGAACTTTAATATAGATATAATAGTAAAAAGAATTATGATGATATGATGTTATTTTTGGAAAATATCACTACAAGAATTTTTATATTTAGTAACGTTTGCAAACTTCGCAAACGTCACTAATTATTCTATGCTTTAGTGATGTTTAACAAATATTACAAAATGCTTATAATTAGTGACGTTTGTAACTAAAGTTAGAAGATAAAAATATATAATTTGATTTATGACATTTTCTAAAGGTAAATGTTATTAAAAGTATTAGAGTTTCACCTCATACTCTCCTTAGAAATTTATCCACACTTACTTATAAAATAAAAACACTTAATTATTTTAAGTAATCCCACTATGAAAAATTACCCTTCTAACACTTTGAAATAGATAAAAAAGAACTTTAAGAAAAGAACCTAATATTTTGTGTGTGTGTGTATATATATATATGTATGTATGTATGTAATTTTCAAATTCTTTTGTTTATGAGACACTACCTTTTACCTATATGTTGTGTATTTAAGAATTATTGTAATTGTACCACTACAAAAATTTATGTATTTAGTAATGTTTGTAAATTTTACAAGCACTACTAATTAGTTTATATTTTAGTAATGTTTATTAAATGTAATATAAAATATAATATTAGTAATGTTTATCATTAAAAATAAAATATATAAGAATATGATTTGACTATAATATCTTTTAGATAAAAGTGAAAACTTTTAAATTTTCAATCATTTTTTCCATAAAAAACATACTGCCCTATATTTAAAAAAGAAACCCAATACTCTTGCATTCACGAGCCAATGACTCCTCTCTCTCTATCTCTTTCTCTTTCTCTCTCTCTTTTATCACTCAGACGACACCATTCCTCGCTATTGGTCTCATCGTAGCAATTCTCTCTCTTGTAATTTCTTCTCTTCCTCAGTATTGTTTCTACTCTCTTAGTTCTCCATCTCTCTGTATTTTTCATTTTCTGTTTAGAAATCTAGGTACTTCTTTCCAATTTTTACCTCAAATTTGAGGCTTTTGTGTTTTGTAATACAAACTTTTGATTTTTATTATCTATTTGTTATTTATTTTAGGTTTTATGTCTAGTTATGATGTTAATTTGCTCAATCCTCTTTACACTGTCCTTTTAGGGTTCTGTTATGGGAGGATTAAAGTTAGGGTTGTTAGAGATCACATTTTTTTTATCCATGTTTGAATTGTGTTTTGTAATTTCTTATCATTTTTATGTGGGTTTGTTTCATATATTACCATGTGTTGTCCAATTTTAATTGATGGTTGTGAATTGGTTAATGTTGGGTAGCTATAAAATGTTTCAAGGATCAGTTGACTCGGGGTGTTGTCTTGCTTTACAAGATTAGTCAAAGAAGGTTCTTTTACTAGTCTATGCATCCAACGATGTCAAAAATAGGGTATTAATTTTTTCAGCAGATGTCTTCTATGCTGCACGTAAAGCATTTGTTATTTCTGTGGTGCTTATCAATTTTCATGATTTAGGGAAGACTTTGCTCATTGGGAAGGATTTTGTTTTGGCATTAGACATGATGGTTTTTTTTTAGTTTTTAGTTCATTCAATCAACATTATAGTTTGAAGTTTATACTTTATTTGGTTAGGGATACCTACATTTAGAAAGGGTTTAGATACATACAATAGTGATTTTAATTATAAGTTTATTGGAACTTGTGGCTTTAGGAAGTTTGTGCTGTATTTGTTTAATTATGCAATGGCAAGATCTCTACCTCTCGGTTTTCGATTTAGTCCTACTGATGATGTGCTGATTATGTTCTATCTTAAAAGAAAAGTGACGGGCAAGCGTTTGCCTACTGAAGCCATTTTTGAGGTTGATATCTACAAGTATACTCCTTGGCATCTCCCTGGTATGTAGATTTTTTATTCTTTAGCTTAATTCTCATTAGTTCCGTAATTTTATTACATCCAAAGGATACGAGTGTTTCATGTCATTTGTTTTCTTTTTTCAGATAAAGCTTGCTTTGAGAACAGAGACTTCAAATGGAGTAGAGACTTAAAATGGTACTTCTTCTGTCCTGGAGAGAAGAAGCATGTAAAAGGAGGTAGCTTAGACTTGCTTTGTCTAAGCTATGGATTCGACCAGAAGTAATAAGACCATGTTCTGTTCCTATTCCAGGAATACGTCAAGGTTTAAAATTCTACTACCTGAATGCTTCTGTGCTACCGGTAAAAGAAATCCATTAGTTACTTGGGGTCAACTGTCAAGTGCTTCACGCAATTTTACAACCATTTCTAATTGAATAATCTTGACGAATGTAGGAAAGGGAGACCTCCATACTGGTGGAATACGAATGCCCTATTGATGAATCCATGTTGACGTGCGAGAGTTACACATTGCAATGTAATATATGAAAATTTTCCAGTTGGTATAAGTAACCATCAATGCTATCTTTTTTTTTTTTACTTTATCGACGAAATAATATGAAGACACGTGGTGTATGATAGTAATAGCTTCCAAGACTAACGGACAAGAGGAACTACGATAAATATAACATTTCCAATCAACATCAATGAGATGAACAAATTTCTGATCTTGCATCTCTTGAGATGAATCATGACTTTTCTACAGAAGCATGGTAAGTAATATTCATGATTCCAGTCTTATTCAGTTACATAGCTGAAGATAGTTCCGAAGAATTGAAATAGAAAACCATTTTACGTCAAGCAAGACTGCATTGACACAGATGGAAACATGAAACCCATGTTATATTATGCAATATCAATTTTGTCCTCTCTCATTACGTATTATGGAATTTTCTTTTTTCTTTTCTTTTATTTTCTTTTTTTTTTAGAAAAATTTTTCCGTAAAAGGAAATGTTTACATGGAAGAAAGAATGCAGGGAACATTCATTTCTTACCATAGATTTTGTTATTACTAATATACACATGAACTCTTATAATTAGATTATTTTTGTATGAATATGAAAATTATTGAAAGAACTTTAATATAGATACAATAGTAAAAAGAGTAAAAAGAATGATGATGACATGATATTATTTTTGGAAAATGTAATATATTTTCTTAAGTAAGAAAAATTTTTTGTATTATAAGATATATGGTACAAATTTTTTTATTATTATCCAATACTTTATAGTCCATTGATAGAGCCATTTTATACTCAATCTTTATAGTATAAATTGTGTTAAATTATTATTGAATTTATAGAAATCATAAGAAAATAGTACTTTAATTCTATCGTCGTGATAAATCAGGTTAAATGGAGTCAAGGATGCCAATTCAAGTAAATTAGAGAAGCCATCTACAACTTTGTTCAAAGACAAGGATTTACACCGCCGGAGGGAAGTACATGGGCGTGTAACTGAAGTACACGGCCGTGTACTTGGTTTTGAATCAACAGGAAGATATACGGTTGAAGTACACGGCCGTGTAGCTAACTAGGAACTAGCACGGTTTGAGGCACGGCCAAGGTGAAAACCGTGCCCCTCACTGGACAAGAAGGCGGAAATGTGGACTTTGAACAGAGAGAGACATGTCTTAGGGCACAGTCGTGGTGGAAGCCGTGGGAGCAACCGTGCTTGGAGCCGTGGTGGAAGCTAGACGTGCCAAGGAGAAGAAAGTGTGGAACATCAACCAGATGAAGGCACGGCTTGAAATCTAGCCGTGGGTTTAACCGTGGTACACACTGGACACGAATGAAGACTTGTAGATTATGCACAGATGAAGGCACGGCTTGAAATCTTGCCGTGTGTGTAACTGTGGTAAAACACTGGGCGCGGATGAAGACTTGAAGAATATGCACAGAGGATGGCACGGCTTGACCCACGGCCGTGTGGTGGGGCGTGCCAGGCAGACGAATCTTCACTTCTCGAAATCTACTTGGAAAAGGAAAGATATTTCGTATCTTGCTAGCAAAAGATCACATGCCATCTCCCTAACAATATAAATAGAACCAACCCTAGAGGGTTAGGGGAACTTTTGAATCTTTGGAATCTGGAATCACCTTGGAGACAAGAAGGAAACGAGGAGGCAGAGCAGGCAACGGGTTCATTATGTTTTTATTTTTATTTTTCGTTTTATTGATGAACATGAGTAGCTAAGCTACTTTTCTAGCCAAAGGGTCATAGATGTTTAATTCTCCACGAATTGTGAGGTCTAATTGACTTGTATTTATTCTATTCTTTGTTTTCGGGTATTCATATATCTTCTGATCGTTTTGTCATTATTATCTTTGTTGATTGGTATGAATAGAGCTTTCTACTCAATTAGCAAGTTAATATATTGTCAACTAGCACGTCAAATCCGTAATTGTTTGATTGTTCTAGTCTTAGTGACGCAATAACATGTTTGGTTATAAAAGAGATGATCGAATTCATGTTATGGAGGTGTATGATCATGTTTAAATAGGTTATCTTATAATCTACTGGCATGAATTGGTGGTCTCTCTAGATTTTAATGCTATTGATAGATTAAATCCTAAACGCTTGTCTAGGTTGTTTAATCAATAAGAGAAATAATTCAAAGCGCTTGTCTGAGGTTATCGAGGAAGTAAAGAGAGATAGGTTGTTAGAGCTTGTTAATAACCATAACCAGTTTATCTAGAACTAAGAATAGAAAACATTTGCATCGATGATCAATTCCTAGAATTAAACTATCTTGATTCCTTTGCTAGGCTTTTATTAATATCCGATTTTCTTACCTTGTTTTACTTTATTTTGATTCACAAACATAACCCTCCATTTTTCTTTTCCCTTTTATTCTCCTTGAATAGAAATAAGTTTAACCAATCTCTGTGAATTCGACCCTACTCACCACTATATGCAAATCATATAATTGTCTAGGAGTAGGTTTTATTTTTGTTGGATTCGACACCCATCATCCATTTTATTTGATAACTTAATATACTATGTAAACCATATAAAAACTAAAAAAATTTATTTAATTTAGTACGATAAAATATTTACAAACAAATATTTTTTTATTCTATGAACTTCCCATCATGTACCAAATCAAATTCCCAACAGTCATTACAAATGTATTTCATCTTCCACTTTTAAGACTTGACTTGTAGCTATAGAACAACAGAGATGTGAATTATTAGAGCCAATGGCCAAGTGATCTTACACCTATATCTATCAAGTGGTGATGACATGCAGAAGATAATGGTGGGACAACAATATCAACAACAATCTACCGGCCATAATAATTGAGCTACTATTCATGATGTGTTTGCAATAATATTGGAGTATGTTTCAGACCGCCTTGCAATTAAGCCCGGCAAATCTTTGATGCTAAGATGGAACGTGATACTCTCATCGATATCCTTGTCCGATGGTAAATTCCACAGCATTTAAAAATTAATAGTAGTAAAATTGGATCATGGCAAAAATTGAAGTAAGAAAGAAAGAGTAGTAAATTGGACTCCTACGATGGCTACCCTTCAAGGATCGTGCGGAGATTTTTTGAGTTATAGTCTTTTTTGTTATATATATATATATATATATATATATATATATATAGTTGGCGTGTAAAATTTCATTTCTATTACAAGACGCACTAAGGGTACTACATCTGCATTCTTACACAGTATACTGATCTGATAGACTTACCATGTTGCGTCATATGATGCCTAATAAGTAAAAGCAACTTAATTTTTTAATTTAATTATCCAAAAAGTAATCAAATTCCAAAATTAATACACTTGAATAAATATAACAAAAACATCATAATAACTTAAATTTACATTATACAACATGTTTATATACAATAATAATACAATAATGGCATTGCATATTATAAGTTATCATATAGCATAATTTTACTTATATCATATTTCTTGATATATATGTATATCTATATGTATGTATGCATATATGTAGGCTGTATAATTTTAAATACATCACACACAGTCACATACATACATACATATACATCCACATATCCCGATGCCTAGGAGGCAAGCCATTATGTGTCTTCTAGTTGAAGATAAGATTAAAGTAAAACTGAATAAATGATTATACTCTTGAAACTTACACATTCTTATTTCATAAAATAGCCACTGATGCCTAGGAGGCAAGCTGTTATGGTTTATTTTAGTTGAAGATAAGATTAATGTAAACTGAATAAATGATTATACTCATGAAACTTACATATTCTTATTTCATAAAATAGCCACTTGTCTGAATACATTTAGTATTTGTATTAACTTAATGCATAGCTCTAGCTAAATAAATATTTAGACTAATGTTTATATATGATGTAAACATGGTATTTTCTTAATGTCATGCCCTAAAAAGCCTTCTATTTCCCTAAAAAGTATGCCTCTAACACTTACACCCATGCCCTTGAACTTTAAGTGCCTTGACCTTGTGCCTCATCTCTAGTACCTGAGGTTAGAAAGACTAACCCCTTACCTCTAGTTGGAGCTAAGTGAAACCCAAAAGAAAAAAAGCAAGCATGACACACAATCACAATATCTCAAAGAAAATGCATGCTCATGGGGTGAGATATGCCAACACACAATAAACATTATGGGATTTCTCATCTTTAAACCTCGTATCAACATAATTCATGCTTACAGTGGATTTAAGCAACACCTTATTGCTTTCTTAGAGCTATTGCTACTCTACGACTCCTTTGTTCATCACTGATCTTTTTATTCTGCTCATGGTACTTAGCCTTATCAACAATTTCAACATATGTATTTAGCTGAAAGGCCCCTACTGCAAGTTGCAAGTCTAAGTCCAAGCCTCTTAGGAATCTCCTGGCTCAGGACCTATCATCGTTATGCACATTTTCAGGAAGGAATTGGATGAGGCGGTTCATATATGCCTCATATTCTTCAACTGTTTTGTCCCATTATTCACAATTGTAGTATTCATTCTCTATCTTGTCTCTAGAGCTACTGAAAAAGCACCTTTGATAAAATAGCTCCTTAAACACTGTTCAGTTCATGCATTTCCCTATAAGTCTAGGAACCAAGGCCTACCATTTTGTTGGGTTTCTTTCAACATGAATGCAGCATAATTTACCTTCTTGTCTTCTGATATCTGAAAGGCAACAAAGGATTTCTCAATTTCCTATATCTAATCCTCGGTATCGATTAGGTTATCCACTCTAGAGTTAAACTCTTTACCCACTCTAATCAACCTATCAAAATTGATGGTTTCATTGACATTCTTGTGTTATGGGACATTAGGAGCTTGCTGCTGCTATGCTAGAAGTCCCACCAAGTGATTCCCATATAGAGTAGCTGAATCGTCTCTTCAACCATTTGAACTCTTTCCCCTTGTGGTTTTGGATTTTGGATTTCCTCCTTATTGGGGTTGTCACATCTAGCACCCCTTCCACCTCCTAATTCGGTGATTCTTCTTAGAAGTATTCTGTTTAAGAAGAGACAACCAGATCTACTAAAGCTAATATCAATTATGGTTAGTGTCATAGTGTGCAGGTATATACATATATGTCACTATACTGAGGGTCTACTCATATATATAACTTAGCAGTTAAAAGAAGGCAAGTAAAATAATAATATAAAAAAATAATTCAATAAATAAGTAAATGTCACATATTTTTCCCACTCTCTTCACGTTTCACCATCTTATAGATCAAGTGCATAATTCCTCTAAGATCATATCTTATGTTCTATTGTTTAAAACTTATGTCTATTGATCATCGCTTAGTTTTAAGGATCATTACCTAAGCTCTTTAAGATCAACCACCTATGCTCTAGAGATCAAACTTAAGTCCTAAAGATCATTAACCTATCCTCTATAGTTTCAAACATAACTCCCTAAAGATCACAAACCTAAAGCTCTAATACCACCTAAGCTATAATGCCCAAAACCTCGGGCCACGCTATTTCTCACTACGTATCCTTATCACATAAGAACACGTTAAGGCTCTAGACAACTCTGATACCCTTTTATTCTAAATTTCCTTCTTATATAAAGACATTCAATACATCCCACAACTTCAAAATAAATTTTATAAATCCATATTCAACATCTAATGTAGTAAAAGTGTATAAACTCTGAATTAATATTCTCCAAATCATTCACATTCAGTTAACAGAATTCTCCCAAATTCTTAATCACCATAGTAGTAAAGATAACATCTTCTTCCTCTCTTTGTGGTTTACCTAAACCTAGGTTATCTTCTAGGTCATCATCTCCCTTAACACTTGCATCTAAAAAAAAAAAATGTTCCCCGAAGGGTGAGCTAATGCCTAGCACATATAACACAAGCATGCGTGCATGAACAAACATGAACAGTTATCACATGTATTACGCAGTATTTAAACAAAAGCACCATTTCATGATACAATTTAAGTCCAAAAGCAACAACAAGATACCATGACCCCTTAACACATTTAAAACGTGTTGGAGCATGAATTAGTGATGGGAGTTGCCACTATAGGCCCCACACTCATGGTACATTTAAGCTACTTAACTTGGTGATCGGAATTACCACTATAGGTCCTATCCCAAATGTTCACTTAAAACACTTAAACTTGGTGATGAGAACTACCACTATAGGCCCTACACTTGTGTCCACTTAAACCACTTAAGTCAACATTCAACCCAAATCCTTTCCAAGCATGGCTCCACTAGAGACAACATCACACAAGGATCAATGGAGTGCTCCTTAAAGATCTACCTTTAAACAGGTCCTTAGGCCGAGCCAAGCACATACAACATACAACTTAAACACTCAAGCCAATTCTTCTAATTAAATCAAATTCAATACATATACTAACTTAAACAAGCACAAATCAACACCATAAGTTACACATATCTTAAATCCTATCCTTAAGCAACATTTTTTTCAAGAACTTAAGCTAAACTGGAATTTGTACAACATAACAAGTCCTTCTTAGTGCTAATCTAAGATTAATATAAACTCTAACTCTTAATCGTTAAGTTTCTAAGGTTTTTACTAGTTATTGAGGTTGCATAGAAATTGACTTAATTAGAAGTTAAATAGATATAAAATGAGGTTATGTTTCATTCAACACGACCATGTTAGAGGTCGTGTAGCTCAACAGGGGCTAATATACGACCGTCTGAAGGGTCGTGTATCTTTCGATGATTTTAGGTTCAACACACTCGAAACACGGCCATGTAGACAGGTCAGGTATCTCTTCGTATGTCTTGCATTCAACACGGTCGAAATACGACGATGGTAGATAGGTCGTGTATCTTTTGGGTATGTCTTGCATTCACCACAATTGAAACACAACTATGCAGATAGGTCATGCATCTCTCAGAAATGTTTAGGGTTCAACACAGTTGAAACACGATAATTTTGGGGAGGCCAGGTATCTCTCAGTAATTTCTCACGAACCCTAATAACTTTAGTTTCTCATAAATTTAATTCTCTTTATTCCTAGGCTTAACTTAACCCAAAAAACATGTATTTTCTCCTCAATTAACATAAATTAGAATACTTACATTGAAATTTCTATCAATCGAATCCTTGATCCATTTTCGATGCTCATTACGTCCATTCCAAAAATTTGGATTATAGGGCCGCATAAAGGTTGAAAACCGATTATAACCTCAATTCCACATTAAATAATCATTAATTCATTAATAGTCTTACCTGGAATAAATCGAATTCGATCCTTGTTGCCTCCTCTCAATCACCTTTATGTTTCTCTAGGAAGCATCTCCTCCTTTTCCTATTTTTCACAATGTTGTTACTGTGAGAATGGCAAAAGAGAAGGACTTGAGGTTCTGGGAATTTAATATAAACCCTTTACCAAAAAGACAACCCCCCCTTTTTCCTCATAAAATCCCATTCTCGCATTGCTTTTTGTTACAAAAATATATTAACTAATTCCCAAAATTCAAATATTACATCCTCCCCACCTTCCCCCCCCCCCCCCCCCCCCCCCCCCCCCCATAAAAACTCTTGCCCTCAAAGTACCTGATTCAAAAGAGTTCTGGATACTTCTTTCTCATTTCTTCTTCCAATCCCTCATCACTTCCCCTTTCTATCTGATTTTGGGCTATTGTAATTTTACATGAGGGATTATTGTTCTACCTTAGCACATTTCCCTTTCTAGCTGGCTACACATTCATTGGTTCCAATGCCACTATTCAATCTGGTCGGGTACATACTTCCTCAACATGGAAACATGGAATGAGTCATATACTCCAACCAAACTTTGGGAGAAGAACTAACTTGTAAGCCCACTATACCTATTCTTTCAAAGATTTCAAAGAGCCTATAAAGCCTTAGGTTTAACTTTCTTCTCAAAACCCCAAAACGGGTTACTCCTTTTGTTGGAAAAGTTCTTAACAAGACCTTGTCCCCCACTTAAAATTCCAAAGGGAAACTACTTTTGTCTACATAACTTTTTTATTGAGACGAGCGGGTCTGAAATTCTTTACCTATTTAATTTCACCTTTTTCCATTGTTTTTTTCCCCTATCTAATTCGCCAAAAACATCTGTTTTTCCCTCCCATTTCATCCCAATTTTAGGGGGAAACAACCCCTTTTTTCCCATAAAGGCTTCTTTGGGAAAGCTATCTAAGGGTTTTGCCAAAAAACCCCTCATGGGGGGAAAAACCTTTTTTTTGGGGGAAATAACCCCTTTTAGTTGCCTTTGAAATCTAGTGCACATTTTTTGAAAAATTTTCCAAAATTTTTTTGCCCATTTTTTTTTAAAATTTTTTCCAAAAAAAAAGGGGTTGGGACACTATTTTTAAATTTTGGTTTTTTTGGGGCCCCCCTTGCATTTGAAAAAAAAAAGTTTTAAAGTAAGCTACTTAAAAATCTATTAAAAAAACCCCAAAAATTTTTTATTAAAGGGGGGGGTTTTTCCAAAAAAACGTTTTTCAGTTAACTATCTCTTTTTTTGTAATCACCCTTTTTTTTCCAACTTTACCCTACCCAAATAATAAAAAAAGGGAAAAACTTTGTAAACCTTTCCATTTTTTCCCCCAAAATTTTCTTTCCTTTTTGGGGGGGGCCCATAAAAAGGGGTTGGGTATTGAAGAGGAAAATGAAAATTTTAAGTGGAATTGAGGAATACAAATCCCCAAAGGGCCAACCCCAAAAGGGGTTCAAAAAAAAAACAGAAAAATTTTAAACTAAAAAAGGGGTTTTGTGAAGATTTTTTTTAAAAATGAAGTCAAATCTAGAATAAATTTTGGGGAGACTTTATTTTGGGCCAAAACCCCAAAAATTAAATAATTTAAAAAACCCCCCCCAAAAAAAAGGGCCCCCCAAAATTTAAACCCAAAGGGCCCTTTAATTGGGGTTTCCCCTGAAATAATTGAGGTAAAGGGTTTATTTCACAAAATATTTTTGGGTTTTTTTTAAAGGGGTTTTCCCTTTAAATTTTTTTTTTGGGTTTTTTGGGGTTTTTGGGGGGAAATTTTTTTTGGGTTTTTTTTTTTCATTAAAATTTTAATCAATAAATGGGGAAAAAAAAAATTTTTTTTGTGGAGGAAAAAAAAAAATTTTTTCCCCAATTTGAATTTTTCATTTCTCATATCCGTTTTTTTTTGAAAAACCCCCGGGGGGGTTTTTTTATCTTGTGAGAAAAAGGGGTTTGGGGTTTATATTTTTGGGTTCTTATCTCTTTACCCAACGGGTAAAAATTTTTTTTTCTTTTTTTTTTTATTATATAAAAATTTTGGGTTTTTGTCCCCATGGGCCCAAGGGGTTTCAGAAATTTTTTTTTTTCCCCCAAAAATTTTGGAAAAATTTTAAAAGGGGGTTTTAAGAAAATTGTTTGGGTTTAAAAATTTGGGTAAAAAAACCCCCTTTTTTTTTTGGGTTTTCGCATCTTTTTTGGTTATTAGACCAGGTTGGTTCTCAATCAGGTTATTACCCTTTTAAACCTTTCCCCACCCCCCTTTAAAAAAAATTTTCCATTTTTTTTCAAAAATTTAATATTGTTCCACTGTTCCTTTTTAAAAGGTGTCTTTTCAAAAAAAAAAAAGGGGGAAAAAAAAAGTTGAAAAAAAAAAAAAAAAATTACAAAAAAAAAAAAAAAAAAAAAAAAAAAAAAAAAAATTTCTCTTTTTTCTTCTATCTCAAAAATTTTGGCCCAATTTGTTTTTTTTACATACTAAAACCCCCAAAAAAAAAATTTTTTCCCCTTCTTTTAAGCTTTATTTTAAAACGGTGTTGTTTTTTTTTACCGTTTTTGGGTTTTTTTCTTAACCCCTATTTTCCTACCCCCTTTTTAAATTTAATTTTTTAAAAAGTTTTAAAAATTTTAAAAAATTTACTTTTTTTTTTTTTTAAAGGGTTGTTTTAAAAAAAAGGGGAAAAAATTGTCGGGGAAAAACAAAAGGGGAAAAAGGAAAGGGGTGGGGAGTGTAAGGGGGGGTTTAAAACCTTTAACTGTGGCAACACGAGTTTTGATAGACTTTTTTTAGGGGAAAACCCTTTTTTGGGGGGGTGGGGGAGGTTTTTCATAAAAAATTTCTTTCGGGAAACGCATCATCCCCAACCCCCGGGAGAAAAAGGGGAAAACCCCAAAAACCCAATCCTTTCTTTTGAAGCTCCCCCAGCAACAGTTTGAGCGGTAAAATTGGTGTTCGAAAAAAATTTGGGGGACCGGGAAAGAAAAAAAGAGGGGTTAAAACGAATTGCAAAAAAGGGGTTTTTCCGGGGGAATCCCCCCTGAAACGGAAAAAAAAGCCCCGACCAGTCGCGGCCTTTCGAGACAAATTTTGCTAAAAGGAAGAAGAGGATAAAAAAACCCCTCGTTTTGGGAAATTTTACCGGGCCAATAACAATTTGAGATGGATTTTTTTTAAAAAACGGGAGAAAAAAGAAAATTTCCCCCCTTTTTAAAAGGGGGGAATAACCTTTGACATCCCCCTTGTTTGGTTTTAAAAGGGGGGTTTTAACAAGTTTTCGTTTGCCAAAATTTTAACCTGGGGAGAAGAAAGAAAACCCCCCCCCTTAAAAAAAAAAAAAAAAAAAGGGAAAATTTATGTTTTAAAAAATTTTTTTTGGGGGGGAAAAATTGATCTTTTTCTTGAGGGGAAAAATGGGGGAACCCCAAAACCCCCAAATTTTGGGGAGGAGTTTAAGGCCCCATGAGAAATTTTTTCCCCCACCACATTTTTACGAGATCGCCCCTTTTAAGGGGGGGGGGAAAAGCCTAAAAAGGGGGAAAGGGGTTTTGAATTTTTATTATAAGGAATGGAAAAATCAAAAAACAGCTAATTGGGGGGGAAAACCATGGGGTAAATGGTTTTTTCCCCTTTGGAAAAAAAATTTTCGGACACCCCCAAAAAATTTAAAAAAATTTACAACAAAAAGTGGATTGGGAGGTTTAGGTTTGCAAAGGCCAGAAAGGGGGCAAAAAATCAAAAAAAAAAAACCCACTAAAATTGGGGAACCCAAAAAACTACTCGTTTCCCCACTCTCGTGGAAAGGGGAAGGGGGGGGGGAAAAAAGGGAAAGGGGAAAACCCCGGGGAAAGGCCTATATGGCGGAATTTGAAGAAGTCCCCGGGGGCCCCGTTTTGGAAAAGGGGTAACCATCTCTAAAAATTTTAAAGGGAAAATTTAAAAATTTTTTATTTTTGGGGGGTTTGGGGCCTTTTAAAAGTTCCCCCTAAATGCCCCAAATCAAAGAGTGATGTTAGGGCCCAAAAGGGTTTGGGGAGTTTGAAACTGATGATAAAGGCTCTGATTGGGCAATTTGAACTTGCCCCATTTTAGAAAAAGCTAGTGATTGTGAATATCCCCGTTAAAAGGGGAAGTCATTGGTCTTTAAATCCCCTTTCCCTAAACGGCTTTTAAAAAAAAAAGAAAAAGGCCAAGGGGCACAAGACAATATTTTTCAAAAATCGTTTTCCATGTACAAAAAGGGGGGGTTTGTATTTTTGTAAAAGATGGAGGAAATTTGGGGTTTAAAATTTTAGCAAGTAACTTACGTTGATAAATTAGGTTTTTTCCCCTCTAAAAAACCCAAAGGGGCGTACAATTTGAAAAGGCTGAAGGGAAAAAGGGGGAAGTGAATTTTTAAAAAAAAGGTCCACTTGATGTTTTCAATCGGGAAATTTAAGGGAAAAAGGTCCTTTTGATGTTGTCCCATCCCCTGCGGGCCCTTTTTTTCTGGGGAAAAGGGCCCTTTCAATTTGACGGGGCCTTTTATGGGTAAAAAAAACAATACTCTTGTGAAAAAGGGAAAGGGAAAAAATTTCCCTTGATCCCCAAAAAAACCCAAGCCAGGGAAAAGGGGGTTCAAAGCATTTTAAAAAAAACCATTTTGTAGAAAAAAAAGGGAAGGGAAAAAAAATTGAAAAAAAAAATTTTAGTGGGGAGAAAAGAAAAGGGTTAAAATCTCTAGGGGGGGAAAAAAAGAGTGCCCGGGGTATGGGGGGGGAAAAGAGGAAAAAGGTTTTTTTTTGCAAAAGAAAAAGGGGGTCAAATTTTCATTTAAAGGGTTTTGGAAAAACCCCAAGTTTAAATAAAGGGGGCCCCTTGTTTTCGAATTCGACCTTGACACCTTTTTTCCCCAGTTTTTTTGGTTTTTTTTTTTTTCAGGTTTAAAGGGGCCCCCCCTTTCCCCCAATAAGTCCCAAAAAGGTTTTAAACCACCAAAAGGGGGGGATTAAAGCATCAAAATTTAAATTTTCTTTTTGGGGCGGTGACCCCCAAAAAAAAACCACTTTTGGGGGAATCCTGTGGAAAAAGGAGTTACAAGGGGAATTTGGAAAAACAAAAGGCCCAAAAGGGGTATTTTGGGGAAAAGCATGACCCCCCTTCCCCCTTTCCTTTATTGTTGGGGCCCAAGAAAGATAAATTTGGCACAT
This sequence comes from Laguncularia racemosa, assembly GCA_037954665.1. Classification (NCBI taxonomy): domain Eukaryota; kingdom Viridiplantae; phylum Streptophyta; class Magnoliopsida; order Myrtales; family Combretaceae; genus Laguncularia; species Laguncularia racemosa. The sequence continues at coordinate 381 of JBBMOL010001255.1, read as the reverse complement.
TTTGGTTTTTAAAATTTTCCCACCCCTTTTAAAAAAAAACCACAGGAAGTACCGACCCCCTAAAACCTGTTTAGTAAAAATTTTATGAATTGTGGATCCGTATTTTTTTTGAAAAAAGTTTTTAAAGGGGGTTGGGTAAAACAAATTTTGAATCAAAAAGGGGGATGAAGGGAAAAACCCCCCCTTTTGAAAAAAAAAAGGGTTTTTTAAAGAGGGGGGTTTGTGTTTTCCATTCGGGAAAAATAAGAAAACCCGTATTTTTCCCCTTAAAACTAATAAAACCCCTGTTTTGCGTGCATTCTTTGGGAAAAATTTTTTTTGGGTTGAAAACTTTGATGATATTATGGTGTATAGAAAGGGGGTTTTAAAGAGCAATGGAAC